>VWPU01010981.1:0-135548 GCA_013398955.1 Callaeas wilsoni
TCGGGCTCGGGCTCGGGCTCGCTTGCTGCCCCGCCGGGTTCCCCGGGGCTGCTGCCGCCGCGGGGCTGAGCCGGCACCTGCGCCCCGGAGCGGCTCGGGAGTGGGGCGGCCGTGGGGCCAGCCCCCAGGCAGAGTCCGGCAGGGCCGGGCCGCCCGCCCTCCTGTGCGGCCGCACACAGGTGGCTCCCGCATCACCTGTTAGCCGCAGGCTGCCCGGGACACGGACCGGCACTGAGCACAGGGGAGCTCCCATCGCAGCTGCGCTCCTCGAACACCTCTGTCAGGCTAGCATAGGCTGGGAGCACTCCCTAAGACCCAGGGTATATTTTGGAAGGGACTGGAAAGGGCATTTTAAGACACCTTCATAACACCTCTAATTTATCAAAGCCTACTGTGACACATGACATACCATTAGAAAATGCTTCAATAATGATAGTTCTCCCAGTTCAGTTTTACACAGTTAATTTTTCAATCTTTACGATTTCGTCTATTCCTACATGAATAATGACTTGTTTCAGAAATCCCAGTTCTCATTGTATTCATTCCAAAAAAATTACAGTAATTTTTTTCAAGGCACAGAAGGGTTATAGGCTTAGCTACCTAATACCTTAAATATTATTTTTGACATCTTATTTCATATTATTCCTTGATACTTGTATTATTAAGATTCTTATGAGCTGAAAGATAAAGGAATAAATCCTATGCTATATTGCCAACTAATGCTTTAGGAAAGGTCTTGTATCTCCTTTTATTTCATGGGACAAACGTATGTCTGTTTCAACCCCAAATGATGGAAGGACTGATTTCTTGAATGGACAGAGACACCACAGTTTAGTATAACGCTTGCCAAGAACAACACAATGTCAGGTAGCTTTTGCCAAGTGTAATTTTTAGAAAAAAATACATTCATTGTTGGAGGTTTAGGTAAGACTCTGGCAAGACAGCATTCAGAGTACTGTATTTGTCACATAACCCCAAAATATTTCCCTTCTATAAGGTGAATCCTCAAGTAGCCAGGATATGGCTCTTATTATCAAAGAAATTCAAAGTAGTAAGAACAGAGATCAGGATTTTATCTCGTTATCAAGATTTGAGCTTACTTTGAAGCTAACCTTACAGAAAACTCTAATTTATCACAATTTTTCAGGAGGCCTTGTCATTACATAAATACATTTTTCAGAGTGAGGCAATTCAGATTTACAATTGTCACTTCCCTTTGCTCTACACCAACATTGTATCAGAACTCTGTGAGTTACAAAAACACTCTAAATATATTGGAGCAGCTGGTCATAACAGAGTGAACTAAGGCAGGAATGGTAGTAATACATCAAGAATACCTATGCATTCATCTTGTGTCTTAGAATGAATTACAGGTATACAGCACAGCATGGAAGAGAAGCACCAGAAGTGCCTACCAGGATTTTGCAGATAAGGTAGTGTGTCAGCTCAAAGATTAATTGTGTCTGAGGCAAAGAAAAAAGAAAGTGACCCAAATAAACTGAACTGTCTCCATAAACCTGCATGTTTCTCTCAATCTCATCTGCTTTATTTTTATGCTTGCTCTCCTTGTTTCCATCTACTTGCTCTTTGTCTCATTCTTCTTGATGGGCCTTGCTCCAAGTGATTTCCTCTGCATACTCTTTCCTTTTTGTTATCTTGAGTTTTAAATATTTCTCTTAGAAAACCTTGTTTCATTTTGATGTTCCATGTAAAGGAAAATGTGCATGTCAGAACGTGGTGTTTTTCCAAATTTGCTTTAAAGGACAAATTCTTTATTGTTTACCAAACCTGATTAAGTTTTCTCCAATTAGCATGTCAAGCCCATGTATCTGCTCTATATAACTTCTAGTAAAAATTGACATCAACTGTGATTTCATCCCCTCTATATAATTACATTTCAACATATAATTGTATTTCTACAAATACAGAGTTTCATTGTAGTTTCTACTTTTCAAAATATATAACCACTTCCTTTCTTCCTCATATATTTCAAATATTTCTTTTGGAGCTAAATACTAATAATACCTTGAGCATGGATTTAGTGCTACATGTATAGCTGAAGATTTTTTCCAGTCCCTTGTGATAAAATTTTAATTTCTTCTTCTTGAAATAGTTGATGTAGTTTCCATCTAATTTGTAAATAAGAATCTGAATCAGCATATTCCTGTTTGCCTAAAATGTAAACTAATTGCAAAGACTTAACATAACTATGATTTAGTGTGTCCAAATTAAGTTCAGATTTCCACATCTGTTTAAGATATATAATATGTAAAATTCAGTGTTAATCATGAAGCTAAAATAATGATCAAGGAGGCATTTTCCTCCAAAAGAGAAAATCAAATCACTGGTGAGTAAAAAAGAACCAACAGGATTTCTAGTGGTAGCATGTTCCTAGCAGGGAGAACTTGTTTTTTTTCTTACCTATTTGTGTGGATGAGAAAAGGCTCAGACCCAGAAAATGTACAGCAATACCCAAATATTCAGTCTTCTAGTCTGTTCTGCTCCCCTGCTGGTCTTGGGACATCAGCAAAGCGTTAAAACAGTAGTTCAGCTACCCAAATTATATTAGCTAAGGAACTGAATAATATATAATTAAAAATTCGAATAGAACAAATATAAGCCACAAAATATCCAACATGTCTGTGTTACTTTCTGGGCCTCCAGAGAAGCCATTTATTTTGGCAGTGCTTCCTCTGCTAGAGGATGGCTCTCCAGGTGGGAGCTTTCTTGATGCCCCGAAGAACTCATCATTAGGTTATACTTTGTGACTGCATGTCACTCACAATGTTTTTCACAAGGAAAAAAGAAACTCAACAGCTAAATCGGTCTGTCACTTACTTCTAGGAAAAATATTCTTCCTTCTCCAAAAAGTAATAGTTCATTTTGCTATTTTTTTAAATTCAGAAATTAGAAAGAAACTGTTCTTCACTCTCTGATACATTTTAAGAGTATTTTTGTTCTCAGAAGTGTATTTTACTTAGTTTTGAGTCATTCAGTGTAATAACGTATTCTAAAAAAAGTATATGTGTATTCTGTATCACAAAACACGAACAGTACTTTGGCTGTACTCAAATATTTAGTGTCTGAGATAAAGTACTTGATAAAAATGAGAAGTCCCTGACTCCTCAGGGAGCCCTCCGTCCCCCTGTTGCAGGGTGTGCACTGGGTGTCAGTGCCAAGCTGTTGCTAGTGGCGCGGTTGCACAGAGGGTGGCCTCTGTGACTGGGATTGCCGTGTGCCATGCAGTTGGTTCCAGACAATTCCCCAGCAGATCCACCGCTTGGCACAACTGAGCCAACTCGGCGGCACCTCCAGGGAAGTGTATTTAAGGAAGGGCACAAACTGCTGAGGAGGGGGGAAGGAGAGCGGCAGTGCCAGGGTCAGAGGAAAGGGGAGGTGCTCCATGGTGGAGCCCTCCCAAAGGAACTGAGGCCTATGGAGGACCCGTGCTGGAGGACGTGCACCATGGAAGATCTTGCTGCCCATGCACCAACCCAGGCCAGAACAGAGGAAACGAGTAACAATGAAGGAGCAGCTCTTGAAAGGAGAGTGTTCACAAGCTGCAGTACGAACAAAGAAGGGAAAGAAGTGACTGGGGTCACTTTTTGAGCCTGGAAAGGGGGAGAAAGTGCTTTTCTGATTAGATGTTTTTCTTCTTTACTTCACAATGCCCAAGTCTGTAATTAAAGTTGTCAGTAAATTAAGCTACATTCTCCAAGTCTGTTTTGGCCATGACAGTAATTGCTGAATGATTTTTCTCTCCTTTTTTGACCCACAAGTTCTTCTGATTTTCTCCCCTGTCCCACTGTGTGTGAGGGTAAGCAAGCAGGCCTGCAGGTACTTGGCTCCAGCAGGGGTTGACCCAGCACATGCTATATATGGGAGAATTCAAAATACAAAATGAAATTGTAGGTGTAGGAAAGGTGGCACAGAGTACTAACGAACAGGGGAGCATCAATATTCAAGATTTCCTACTAGCACAGTCTAGTTTTAGAGAGTATTGGTGCTTTCAGAAAGAGAAATCTTGAATATTCTGATTTTTCTGCCTATTAAACCTTAACAAGGGCAATTCTTCAAAGGCACATTGTGCACCGTGTATCCTCATCCTTATACAGAAATAAATATCAAGCAACTATGAAGGCTAGCCCTTGAACTTGTCAAAAATTGGCTTTTAGTATTGCTAGAACTTGTTACTAAATAGGTAAGAAGAAAAGGCGAGAGCCTCCTTTCCTTGAAACTCAATTTGGTTTTTTTAATATTAACATTTTGTAATAAGCTCTCTGAGGATTGGAAGCGATTTGATTTACTGTAAATGAGTAACACATCAGAATTCATATATGGTAGGAAAAAAAAAGAAGATAAAAACATTATTTATTCCAATTTTAATATTGTCTCCATATGTAAAGCGGTCAAGATATGGATTGATTTTTTTGTTGGGGCATTTAAAAAAAAACTCAGGGAAGTAGGCGCTCACCCTTCATTCAGTGTCAGTGGAAAATAAATACCTTTCTGTTCCTTCAGAACTAAGATCCTAAGATTCACCTTTTCTTTTCCCCCTCTGTTTTTCTACTGTTGCAGCTTTCTTTGCTGGCATCACTTCAGTGTGATGCAGGTGATGGGAGTGGCTTCATTGCTAAATGCCAGTATTTAGACATTTGAGATTTGATTTGTGAGATTGTTGTGGTTTTATATCTCATTTCAGGTGTGATTCATGGTTTATAATAGCCACACTGCAGATAATTTAGAAGAAAGTCATTACAAACTAAGGCAAGGTTATATTTTAAAAAACCACATGTAATATTCAACACAACTTTGATGTGCTCCTTGAAGACTTCCTAGGCATAATCTGTATCATTTAATCTAAATTGTTGTCGAATTGTTTGTTGTCATTATTAGACAGTCACTAAAGTTATCTCATTTGTAAACCTGAGTGAATATAAGGTTTTATATTTACATCAACTTTACGTAAAAAAAATTGCTTTGTAGTTTTTAAGAATAGATGAATATTGGGAGCAAATTCACCTGCTGCTGAAATGTAGCCAACTTCAGAAGACGCAGCTGAAAAACAATGCATTAGACAAGTGTAGGTTGAAGAGAAGTATTGGGTAATTACACTGCATCTAACCTATGTTCTTGTGGGGGAAATCTATAGTGTTTTATATAAAATAGATCAGAGGCTTTACAATCTAATGTGAAATACCTGCTTAGTGATCTGTCCTAGGCTCAGAAGAGAGAGAAAAAAAGAAAAACCTAAATAAAAAAATAGCAAAAAAATCCCTTGAGCTGACCCTGGTGTAGAAGACTGCCCAGACTGAGCCAGTTTATGGCAGAATGATTTCTCAACACTTTTTCTGGCAGTTTTACATTCAGCTGTATTTTGGCTTCCTATGGCTTTTCGTCCTCCATTCTCATCAGGTAATTCCGCACTCTGCTCCAGTAAATCCTTCTCCCCCTCCACTTCTCTGTCTCCCCTCCATTTCCTTTTCCCTTTCCTATTTACCTCACACATCGATTCTCATGAAAAACTGAGTAACAGCAGAAAGGATAATGGCTTTTATGTTCAGCTAGTGAGATCAGAGAGCAGTAGTTCTCTGTACAGCCAACGACAGGATCTAACTGAATACAGTTTTTCATATTTTCCATTTTTAAATCCACATCCACAGATTTTCCAGATGATAGGGCTTTAAGAACAAAAGTCTAGGGAGTCCTAGCTAACTCAAAAGCCAGTCCATAGAATATTAAACAATAATTAATAATACAAAATTAAAACATTTCAGAATGTTTTAAAGCATTTTTTTCCTATAATATTTCCTCTAGATTTATGCACTAATGATTCAATGATGGATAGAAGGAAAGACAGTAATCTCATATATTGTTAGTGCATCTAAATACAGAGATAAAGGCCAAATTCTCTCTTCAATGGCAATGATATTCTTTTTTGAATGAGCCCAATCTATATGGGGAGACCAAAAGAGATCGTTCATCCTCATATAAAAAGGTCCAAGAGGGATATGGTTGCTGTATAAATACATCAGACAGATTAAAAAAAAGGCGAAAGAATAAAAAAGCTCTTTCAGCTAAATGTCAATGCAGGAGACAGAACAAACTGTATAATCTAAAATTTAGGTTGTATATTTAACGGAAGTTGCTAAGCATTAAAGAATTCAAGTACTGGAATGCCCTTCCAAAATGAATGGGAGGAAAGGCAAAATAAATGTTTTAAGGCAAAGCTTGATAACTCTGATAGGATGCCTGTGATAACAGAGAGCTCTATGAATATAAATCATATATGATTTCCTTTCGTTAACAAGTAAAGCTCTTGAATAGAGGACCAAATTCATAATGCAGCATGAGTCACAGGAAAAGGGCTACAATACTTATGCAGAGATTACATAACATAATATATATATAATAATAAGAGCCTCTACAGTCTACATTTATCCCTGTATATAATATTATGAAAACTTGCAGGACATGATAGAAGTCTTTCACATTTAAATGGTTGCTCCAAGGAGGACAGTGATCCATTGTTCTTCATGGCTAATGGCAGAATGATTTCTCAACACTTTTTCTGGCAGTTTTACATTCAGCTGTATTTTGGCTGCTACAGAAGAAAGGCACTTAGGAAGCAGCAAAGAAGTAGTCAAAATTTAGGGTAAAATTTCTGACCTCTAAGGTAGGCAAATATTAGAACAGTCTTATGAAGAGGCCAGTGGAATATTCGTCTTTAAAGTGTTTGTTTAAGCTGCTGTATAGATGACTGCTGAAGACAGTCTAAAGCTTTTGATCCTGTCACAGCACAACATTACTATAAATCTTGAGGTATATTCTCTCCATTTATATCCTTATGGCTGTATGATCAAAAGAACAGTGTTGATTTAAGCAAGAGGGGGAATTTCACCAGCAATGGCCCTGCTTTCTCAGCTCCCTATCCCCATTTCTCCAACAGAACTAGTGCTTCTTAATTGTGCAGGTTTTATTCTATGAAACATGAAATGTATTTCCTGATTATTTTCTAAGATGCTTTGTTTCTTAATTTGCATACCTGAGTATTCTGTTGTCATGGAAATCTTTTCTCTGAAGCCCTTGAAGACCAGCTCTCTTGCTTCAATTCTGTTTCAAATTTTCTGCATCAACTAATTTTAATTCTTACTCCAAGTTTTCCACATATTGTTGTCACATCCAAATAACACAGTACTACAATTCCTTGGGTCAAAACCTTATCCATAAGAATACAAGCTTCACTTCAAACAAGTGTACTAAGTCTAGTATGAAGGCATTTTTTGACTCATTTTATTTGTTGGCTATTTTTAGTTCTTTCACTGAAGGACCGTCCACATTGATAGATGTTTAGCAGCTCAACAAACAAGAAACAAATTATTTTAAAAGTATATAGCTGTAATTAAATTCAAATAGAATTGTTTGAATAGTCACAGTATAAATTTCTTTTCTACACGTCTTCTTACACTGGTGGAAGGAGTCTTACAATCTGTCTTGAAAGTAAAAATACTTGATCAACGACAAAGATTAATCACGTCAGCTTTCATTCCAAGTAAAAACTAGCCTACCAGTCTCTTATTTTTCATCAGCTAAAGTATATTGAAATGCTTTCACTGATTACAGGTAAAAATATTGAAGAGATTCATGAAGGTCAGGTTAGGACATTAATGGTTAGTAATGATTTTATTCCACTGAACATTTCTGAAAACTTGAGAATAGTGTCTTTCAAAAAAATTGCTTTATATGCCTATAGGAAATAGGCAGCTGTATGAAGAATCTGGCCACCAAACTAACAAGCTTTAGTTTCTAGAGGGATTTTAGAAGATAATTCATGCCAAGTTCATTGTATGGTCAATGGAATGTCTACATCAAAAAGAAATAGTCTCTGAGCGCCAGAGAAAGGTACTTTTGCAGCTTAATGTTGCAGAAGCTGCCACAGTCAACCTTACAGCAAATGACCTAAGTCAGCTAAGGGCAGATATACATCCTGGATGAAAGATGCAGAAATATATCTACCTTACTGTCCAGTTGTTTCAGCAGTTAGCTCACACAATGTCATCTTGGTTTTCAGCCAAATTGCATTTATTTGTGTCGCGGCTCCTGCCAAAAGAGAACAATGTAATCTTCTTTCATCTGGATTTGGAGATGCAGATATAAAGCTGTGTGTTATCTTCATGCTGAAGCAGAACCTGTTTGCTTATTTTTTTCTACAGCCTCCCATATGTGCATGCAACTTGATTAATTAATACTGAACTAGAGTATAAAGTAGTGTCACTGATCATATTTTTATTATTAAATCTATAAGGCAGGCTTTGGTCTCTTAACTGCTCTCAGAAACTTTCCCATCCACCTGATTTGATCCAATAGACTAGGCTAAAAGCCAGAATTCTCTCTCTTAATTACTTTGTTCCTTTTCTGTAGAATTCGAACTGCTGCAGAGGAGGTCAGTGCAATGGTAATACAGTGAAACTTCATTTTATTTTCATAATTTAAAGAAAATTCCATATGGTGAAATTGACTCAAGATTGTGAGTCTGTGTTCTGAAGTTGAAGCTTATATCATGCAGCACACTAGTCAGTATAAATTGTTGAACTTAGGAAGCTGTATTTCTTAGTCTTCCCATTTTAAACACTTTACTCCTCCATTACATGTTTTTTACAGGCTACCATCAGTTTGCTTACCCTATAGCATCAAATTCTTACTCATATTACCCTTTCTGGCTTTCAATAATTATATATGCATCATATTTTTCCTTGGTTTGGATCTTAAAACTAAAAAGTTGAATTCCCAAATATGCTATTCCTGCCCCAATGTGTTAATTTATAAATTAATGCTGAATGTCAAATAACCAATTTGAACATTACGAATTTAGTACTAAGCATTGCCATTCTGGACATCCAAAAACCTGAATTTATTACCTCCTTTCTGTCGACAATGTGTGGCAATGTCTGAAATACTGTAAACCTGAAACTCATTTTTGTTTCCACTTGGACATCCTTACTGCACAAAGAAATCATGTTTTCATACTTTCGTGCTCATCTCAACAACAGTAACAGATAGTAACCTTTATTTTGAATAAGACAAAATTGATCTGAATATAAAGATGGTGCTGGAAGAAAGAGTATTATGACCTCTGATATAGTTTGTGAGAATATTAATTGTGGCACTGCTTTCTGCTTCTGAGATTTGAGAGATGCAGTTCATTAGCATCTATGAATCTTTACCTTTCCACAAGATGTGGAAAAGGGAAGCAATTACTGGGTCACAGGCTAGATTATTATGCATGGGAATCCTAGTTATTCTTCCTACAATGTTGAGCTGACTGAATTGCATGTACAAAGTACAGTTATAGGTGGTGCTGAAGAAAATCAATTTATTGCCAAGAGTTAGCTTGCAAGATCCTGTAAATGTAGACTTCCCTCAATGCTTCTTGTTTTGGGAGGTCTCTACAAAGAAGGTTCATAGGTCCCATTCTCTACCAGTTGCACAACTTAGATCACCTCCCCCAGCTCTGAATTCGCTGCTTTTTTGGTGTAAGAATCACACTTGATCCTAAATTGCCAGTTTTAACACTTAGGCCCCCTTTGCTCTTGGAAATACCAGGGCTTGATGATGTCAGACTCACACCACTTCATTAGAAGTCTTTCTCTATAGCAGTCACACAGAGTAAGTACATCTTCATTTTCCTACATGAGAAAATTGGGGTTGGGAAGCAGATTATGCAGCAATGTGATTGTTTCTCTGCAACACAATTCCCATTTAATTATTATAGGGGCAGATTTCCACAGTAAATGATTCATTGAGTCAGTTGAGTGACTAATTACTTTCAGCCTAGGCTAGCTGCAGCAAGATAAGGGCATATATAGACTGAAGAAATGCAAAGGATCTATGACAATAATTCCCAGAGGTGACGGAGACCCTGGCAGGAGCAAGGGTCAGGAAACCAGGACACCATAGGAAAACTTAGGAAACCAGAGCTAGGAAAGGACCACAGCAATTTTCCAAGCCCTGAAATCATGTTTAAAGGTTATGTGAACAATCTATTTAACTAATCAGAATTATTAAAGAAGACTTAATTCTTTGCACTTTGAACAGGTAGTACAAAAGCAGAGAGCCTTAGCTACAGACAACTTTCCAACGTTTCTATACTGTATTACTTCTAACTTTAAAGGGAAGCTGCTGTGGAAAGAGAATCCCTACTTTCAGCTTCAGTCTGGCTTTGTGGTATATCAGCAAGGGGCAGACCACAAAGACAGTTCACTTCTGATTCACTTCCCTCCCATTAAGGTTGAAACACTCTGGAAATCATGTCAGGCTTCATGCTCAGAGGAACCAGCAAGAAAACCCATAAATTCAGGGTTAAGAGGGAGTATAGATGACGATGTATATACCAAGTGGTTTGTTGGTAGGACTTGATCCATGCACCTAGGGCTACCTTAGGTTATAGTGGAAATATTAACTGGTTCATTAGCATAAAAGTTAATGCTTTTTAACTTCAGAGTATTCTTTTCTCATTTGAGCCTGAAGGCACATGATTAGTCATCACATCTCCTTGTCACATAAAGTACCTCAGTTCTGTTACAAAAGTAACAACCAGTCTCTAGAAAGAGCAAGTATTTTTACATAAAGCAGACTTTGAGACTTTTTCTGAGTACAACCCAAAAAAGCCTGTTTTAGGAAAGACAGTGATAGAAAGAAAACACTACCACTCACTTGTTAGGGACCTAACAAGATAGGAACTGATCTAAACTACCTACTGTATATGATTTTTTTTTCTTTAAATGGAGAGAGGTTATTACTGAACTATTGAATCAGAAATTAAATTACTGGTTTGTGTTCTTTAAAATTTGTTAGAACATTTCGTCTCCTCAATCCTATTTTAACAGGAGAAACAGAAGGACAGATTACAGAATAAATAACTTTTTAAATGGCATATGCATAAATTTAATACAGTTAGGGCACAAACTGACAAAAAAATGGAATCAGAAATGGAGATGGGAAGCTGCTACCATGGCCATGGCAAGTAAGGTCAGGAAATGGGGAAGAAATCGATTCCACAAAGTCAAAGGTCTATGCAGCAAATGCTGCCAGACACTGCATCAAATTGTAGAAAAGCAAAGATTAGATGGGGAGATCAGGACAAGCACCAGGCAACAGAATTGTGCAAGACATAAATTTAGCTAGTAAACAAGTTTATAAACAAAGGCAACCTGTGTAATAGGCTTGAAAATTGGGCAGTTTGGTGGTAAACTAGCAGCTAGGCTTTTAGGTCTGTCTTCAGCTGCCAGGATTTATCAAGCTTTCATCCTCCTGTGGTACTGACTGACTGGCAAAGACAAAAAGGCCACATGGATCGTGATGTATTGACAGGGTTTATCAGCAAACCAGTGGGAAAGCAGCCCGTGAGCTCATTCTGGCTACACAGCACCACAGCTTTTAAAGTCACAAAGCTACTTCCATGTACATTCCTACTGCAGGGTCTACCTGCTGCCTCAGCCGGGGATAGGGCTGTTACAATCCTTCTGCACGGCATCACTCTGTACCATACAGAGCTCAGACCAACATTTCTTGCATTCTCATTACTAAACCACTAGAAAACAAGTGCTATAATGATCAGAAGAAAAGTAAGAATTCTTGGATATGTGCAAACTTCTACTTAACTTAGATACCTAACAGGAGACAATAATTTTTGTAATTTATTCCAAAACAATAAAGTTATAAGATACATAATTGGAAGACTATAGTTTATAAATTGACATTGTCAAGAGTTCCTGATGTTTTATTCTTTAACCTTTGTTATGTATTACAATATTCTAAAATTCATGTATTAGGATTCTATGTTCAATTTTCACTTGGAAATAACAGCCTTGGTATTTTTATGACAGCTGACTGATAGGTATGAAACTGCCAATGACGGTAAGGAATGACAGAATATGCTGGAAGGCTTTTTTTGTTGTTGTTTGGATTTTTTTACTTACATTCAGGGACATATTCTCAGTAGACTTTCATACTGTGATTACAACAGAGGAAACACAGAGCATCATCTGCCATAGTACTGTCATTAGACTGAAGTCACCAAACCTGAAAATCACAAGGAAAATAGTCTAGACTAGACAGTGGCAAAAATACAATGGTTGAAGAGAAGTGTATTTCCTAATCATTCCCTGAACCTCAAACACTAATAAGGTAGCTAGTATCAATTCCAAGCTTCTTACCTGAGTAGCAAATAATGCATGAACTTTCTCATTCAGGAAACTTCCAGTCCTTCAGATGCTTCCTACTGGTTGATGACATTCATCTGCTAATTAGCCTTCATCCAATGCCCAGGTTTAAACAAATATTTCATAATTCGAATGTATCTTAGGTGGCAGATGGTGGCTGTATTCCACTAACAAATAAAAAACATCAGGTACCTGGATTCACGACCTTAAGAAACAGTTTAAAAAAATGAGAAGGAAGTCTAGCTCACAGACATTCCATCTCCAAAAGACTGCAGCATTTCAAAAATGTATGAGACAGACAACAGATCTTAAAAAATAGCATGAAACTTATTATTTGTTGTTTAGCAAGATTGTCAAACATAAAAGCATGGGTGTCAGAATACTACTTGAGGGGGAAGTTTTGATGCAGCCTCCTGAAAGGAAGACCTAATAGTGTCCATCAATTACTGAGCCAGAGATCCACACTGCACTTTCCAGTCAGTTCAGAGAAGGAAATATGAACTCTCTGAAAAATGACTTTATGCTAAGAATTCAGTATGTGTTTAAGATATGCCTCTGTGCCACAGAAACATACTGCATAAGCCAAGTCCATGAAAATAAATCATTCTCCAGTAAGAAAAATCTTCATTACCGTCATATCTGATTACATTCTGAGTGTTAAAAAATAACCAGAAAATAAACCATAAGTTCAATATAAAAGATTTCTTTTTAACCAGTGTTTTTCTATATGAAAAAATTCTCTGTTAATAGAGCTAATAAAAATACAGGTGTTATTGTTTTTATACCACGAAAAACAATCAGTGAAACTTGTTATCTTTATATTAATCTTACAGGCCTCAAGATTAACTACATCTGTTTCTTAAAAAAGATGCATGCAGGTTTTTTTGGTTTTGTTTTGTTTTGTTGTTTTTTTGGGGATTTTTTTGCCTCAAGTTGTATAGAACTGTCACTGAATAGGAAACTAGAAAACCCCTTTGGTTTCAGTGCTCAAATGCTGTTTTAGGCACTTTACATAGTACTAAGAAAAAGCAGCATAGATATTAATCTCAACTCAGCTTCAGTCACAGGTAACATGCTGCCCTAACTGCCTGCAACATGCTGATTCAAACTTGGAACATCATTATAATTGTGCATTATAATGTATTTTTGAAGAAATTGAATTCTGGTATAGGTGTAAAAGTTTAACTACCCGTGAGGTCATATATACATTAACACATAGCAGAGAATGCAGTAAAATCTCCATTTATGTCAGATGTATCAGTAATAGGTATTGAAATTACAAGTAATTTTAGGTCTAAATGCATTGGGAAATTACATCTCTGTAACAGTAATACCCAAATCACCAAAATCATTGCTTTTTTCCCTCTGAATATTACTTTTTACCTAGATTACTCCCTGTCAAAATATTTTTTATTAATGCACCAAAAGTAAACAGATACCTTGCTTATATTTGCATATCTTACTAATTAAGTCCTCTGACTTACAAAATTATCATCTAACAGTGCTACAGTTTCAATCTGGACTCATTTACTAATTCCTATAGTGAACCCTGTCATGTCTTACGTGCTGTGTTTCCTCATCTGTGAAATGAAGCTAATTCGAGTGTACGCAGAAAAATACTTATAAATTCTTATTTGAACATTCCTGTTGGATGATTTTGAATTTTTAGAGAGCAACATGAGACAAGGTTGTTAGGCTTCTGGAGTACAGCATAGAAGCTATGTCACAAAAAGACAGCAAGGCAAAGCTAGCTGTACTATTTCCAAATAAATTGCTTTTAACACTGTTTTTTATTCAAATCATGCAATAAGAACCAATTATTTATTTCATATGACAGCAGAAGTCCTTCTGCTTCTAGTAGATGAATGGGCTTGCATAAATTCTGTAAGTTTTGACTCCGTATTGAGAAAAAAACCCCAAAACAGAAAGAAGCCATCATTTTTACTTTTAGTACTCCAGTTCAGGCAAAACAAGAAGAAAATGAATGAAATCAATTTGTCATACTGAAGATACATCTTGATTGGGAAACATGATCCAGCTGCTTACAACCATATAGAAAATTTTAAGGCATTTCTATTAACTTGAATGTTTTTTGAAGTAACCAGAAGATAGTGCAAAAACTATCATACTATCCATGTATTCATTTATTCTGTCTTTGGAGAAAGAATACTAAAATTTTGTTCTATCTCAAGGAAAAATAATTTTCCAGAGGGACTCTAAGGTGTAAATGGAAAATTCCCCTTCCAAGGAGCTTTGAACTGTGGTGAGAAGGAGTGGAAACTCTGAATGGTTGTGGTGGGATCGATTGTTTTCCTGCATATCAATACACAGGAGTGAGATCAAAAATAAACAGCACAGACTGATGACTGTTGCAGTATGGAATACTGGTCAATAAAGGAAAATTAGAATAAAAGCAGAGACATCTATACACACAAGGCAGCAATATCCATGTTCCTTCTCTGTGGATAAGCTATAGCTCTACCTAACTGCAGGTATGACTATCTGCTAGAATGTATGCACATTTCAAATTCAAGTGCAGATAAATCAGTTTCATTTGCAGCTCTGCTCATGAAATAGGTAATTTGATATTATGTCACTGCTTCAAGGACTTAGGCTATTTTATTTTGTTTCAGTGCAAGAATTACACTCTTTAAAGTTTATAGACTCATATAATAGTTTGAGTTGGAAGGAGCCTTTTAAAAACCATCTAGTCCACTCCCTGCCCTGAACAGGAACATCTTCAACTAGATCAGGTTGCACAGAGCTCCATCCAGCCTGACCTTGAATGTTTCCAGGAATGGGGAATCTACCACCTCTCTGGGTGACTTGCTTCTGTGCTTGACCACTCTTATTGTAAAAAAACCTTCTTTCTTATATCTAATCTAAATCAACACTCCTTCATCTTAAAAACATTACCCCTTTTCGTATCACAACAGGCTCTTCTAAAAAATTTGTCTCCATCTTTCTCACATACCCCCTTAAGTACTGAAAGGCAGTAATAAGGTCTTTCCAGAGCCTTCTCTTCTCCTGGGCCAACAACCCCAATCCTCTCATCCTTTTCTACTTTCCTTACAGGAGAGGTGCTCCATCCTTCTAACCAACTTGGTGGTGGCCTCCTCTGGGCTTTCTCCAGCAGGTCCATGTCCTTCCTTTGCGGGGGACCTCAGAGCTGAACACAGCACTCCAGGTAGGGTCTAACCAGAGCAGAGCAGAGGAGCAGAATCCTCTCCCTTGCTGTACTGGCCACACTGCTTTGGATGCAGCCCAGGATAGAGTTGGCCTTCTGAGCTGTGAGTGCACATTGCCAGCTTTTGTCCACCCTTCCATCCACCAGCACCCTCAAGTCCTTCTCCACAGTGCTGCTCTCAATCCATTCATCCCCCAGCCTGATAGCAGGTGTTGCTCCAACCCAGCACAGCACCTTGCACTTAGCTTTGTTAATCCTCACGGAGTTCCCATGGGCCCACTTCTCAAGTTTGTCGAGGTGCCTCTAGATCACATTCTGTTCTTCAGGTGTGACAACAACACCACTCAGCTTGGTGTCATCAGCAAATTTTCAGAGGGCACACTAAATTTCCATGTCTAAATGTCTATGTCACTGAGGAAGACATTAAACACCACTGGTCCCAAGGACCCCTGGGGGATACCACTTGTCATCGATGTCCATTGGGAATCTGAGCCGTTGTCCACTACCCTATGGATGCAGCCATCCAACCAACTCCTCATCCACCAAACAAATCCATCTCTCTCCCATATAGACAGAAGGATATTGTGGGGGCCCGTGTCAAAGGCTTTACAGAAATCCAGATAAATGGCATCTGTAGCTCTTCCTTTGTCAACTTATATAGTCACTCCATCATAAAATCCCCTTAGGTTGGTTAGGCTGGATTTTCCCTTACACAATAACATTTAAAATGAAGTGAAATTAAGATGTCAAACTGAATATTCTATTTTGTTAGCATATTCGTATAGGCTATTATGCATTAGCTAGTGTATTTTTATTAGATTTGTAAGATTTATGCTGCTGAATCTATAGCTCTAAATCGGGTTAAGTTACTGTCAGAGACTGGAGGGTTTGATGTCTCAAGATATTTTGGGATGCTTGTGTGGGAGGGAAAGGGCAGGTCAGGCCTTGCCCTGGTGAGACAGTGAACTGCCCAACAGCACGACTAGAGCCCGTAGAGTGCTCCACTCTGCCCTAACCCAGCCCCAGAGTGGCCAAATGACCATAAGTTCCACCTGGGAGGAGGGCTCAGAGAGGCCATTGGGTATTTAAGGCTGAGGAGGAGGTCAGCACATTTCTTCACCCTGTCTTCCTCTTGGAGCTTCTGTCTGAACACCACTGGAATCCAGGAGCTGATAGCTATATGTGTGCTTTTATATATATGTTTTCTTTATATATATCTTTTTCTTCTTCATATATATCTTTTCTGTCTTTCTCTCTACTTCTAATTCCCTCCTCTTGGAACATTTTGAGTTCATAATATCAAACAGGTTTAAAGTTTGCTAAGTTGAATGGGCCAAATTAATGCTGTGAGAAGCGTTTTATGTTGATTGGTTGTCGTACTAAATCTTTTGCCAAAGTTCCTTGATTTCTCTCAATTTTGCCAGTAAACTTTTGTGTTGTTTTGACCTCTTGAGAATATCTGGTCAATATTTCTCCCATGCATCCAACAAAGACTACATGAACCACTGTAAAGTCTTTTTACTGGGGCCTTACATTTACACATTTTCCTGGAAATTTTGCTTGAGAAGGGACTGCTCAACTGTCTAATTTTCCTCCTACTATGATTTTGTAGAAGTGCCTTGGTCAGTCGCAGACTGTTTAAGAGATAATTCATATATTCCAGAGACTGTGACTTTTATGATCACAGCCTACTTAAGGGAAGCTGTATGAGGAGTACCTGAGGTCCCTTGGTCTGTTCAGCCTGGAGAAGAGGAGACTGAGGGGAAACCTCATTGCAGTTACAACTTCCTCATGAGGGGCAGAGACACTGATCTCTTCTCCCTGGTGACCAGTGATAAGACCTAAAGGAATGGCCTGACATTGTGTCAGGGGAGGTTTAAGCTGGATATTAGGAAAAGGTTCTTCACCCACAGGCTGGTCAGGCACTGGAACAGGTTCCCCAGGGAAGCGGTCACAGCACCAAGCCTGACAGGGTTCAAGAAGTGTTTGGACAATGCTGTCACATATGTCGTGTGAATTTGGGGGATGGTCTTGTGCTGGGCCAGGAGTTGGACTCAGTGATTTTTGTGGGTCTCTTCCAACTCAGCATCTTCTGTGATTCTGTGAAAATTGAAGCATTTTTTTGAGTGAGTATAATATAGGAAACCTTTAAACAAATATAATGTAAGAAGTCAATAATTTTCAACTATTGGCCTTCTGCAGAAGCTGTCTAGAAACTTGTCAAGAATTTTACCTAACCTGTCTATTAATATACAAGAGGAAACTTTGAAAGTGGAATAATGAACTTAATTACCCAAGGCACATGGAAAACTTTTAGTAGTAACCTCTATAGCATAATCTATAACTATAGGGAATATAAATTCTTGAACATTTCATTCTTCTCTCTGACATCATTGGGATTTCTCTGGGTAACTGACAGTGTTTATGTGATCTCAGAACTCAAATTACTCTTCTCCACTAGAAAAAATCTTGGGGTAAAATGAGAACAAGGTTCATTTCACATGACAGCGCAGCAGAACACAACTGTTGACCAAGTGTGCTTTAATGTAATAGGTATAGCAATCAGTGCTTGAAGTTACTATGCTAGCTATTTTTAGTTTACATACTTCAATCATCCATATTCCAGGATTTATGTCTAGAATCTATTAAGAACAGAAAAAAAAATATTCCAGCTCTTTGGTCCCTCCCCAGTCCTTATCCCATTCTGCCCCACTTGTCTCAGTGTCGTCTGTGGAATAAAGAGTTTAATAGCCAGTGTAGCAGAATTAACAAAAATGGCACGGTCATACAGTAGTGGTACTGTTTGACAGCTCAAAGTTATCATTTTCATGTTAGTCTTGCACGTGAATTTTTTTTTTTTGTGCATGTATTTAAGCAAAACCACAGAAACTAAACATTCCTGTGCTATGTATTTTTGAAAGAAAAACAAACCTGAGGTGAAGCACATGCACTTCACCTTTGGCTGAGTCACAGAAGGTTAGACTGCTGTGCTACTCAGATAAAAAGCCCAATGTCCATGCACTGCTTTAGCTGCAAGCCGGGAGAGGTGGGGGGGCACATCTGGGTGATTGTGTTAGGCTTGAGGATGAGCCTACAGATGTGCTTCACAAGGAAAAAAAAATTACCTCTCAGTTTTTTGATGGTACTTGAGGGGGAGCAGTTTCTAAAAGACTGGACTGAATAGTTAATGAAGAGCTATATAAACTGAGGGAGAAAATACCATTTTGTTGTATGTATTGAAATGCTTCCCTGACACGTTCTTTGCAGCATTCATGATAAAAAAAAACCTTTCAGTTGCTTCACACTACATGTTATGTTATGTTTTCCTACACTCAATGCACATATTGAAGTCAATGCTCTCAAATATTTATCATTTCATAATAGCTTACCAGTCATGCACAAGTGGAAATAATATTGAGGAGAAAAAGAAAATGTACTAGTAGAGGGTTTCAACAAGCTGCCCACGAAGATAAGAAGCTCTCCTAACCTCCTGAAGAAAATTCTGTACTTTCAGAAATTATTAGATTTGTGTAATATTGTTTCTGCTGAATGATGGGAGTGGTAAAACACATCACATCTAACAGTTTTGCCAAAGTTCAGGCCCTTCTGACCACAGTGGGACATCTTTGCTGTGCAAATGTGTGAATAGGTTATAGTAACGGAGCTGCTCACATGTGAAAATTCAAGATGAGTATTGTCTGCTTTCGAAGTACACAAAAACATATTATTACCATTTACTCAAATAAAAAATTATTTTTCCCTTACTATTTAAAAACAAAACCAAAAGAAATCCAAAAGAATCACAGCAGCTGCTGAAATGTTACTAGACAAGATTCCTGCACTAGTATCATAAGTGTAGATCTTTCTGCCAGATAAAAGCTTCGTTCAAGGAGGATAAGAAGAACTGGATCAAAGTTCCCCATATTCACCACTTCCTCTTTCTAGGAAATTTAAATTCCTACTGCAGAAAGTAATGAACTACATTTTTCTGCTTTACTTGAATATTGAATAATGTTTATACTTAGTGTGTTGAAACAGTATCTAGAAAAATTTAATTAGAGTTAAGAGCACAGTAATTGTGGTGCCCATTTTTCATTCTCCTCTTACATAACCTGTGCAATTTGGGTTTTTAAAAATTTTTTTCTAATACAATAGTGCTTCTGTACTCTTGTAATGTACTTCTTTACCATAGAAAATTGACTATTATCTTTAATAATGGGTTGCATTCTGAAATCTGAAGTTCTTATCTGTGTCTAGAAAATCATTCAAGCACAAATTAACAGACAAAATTTGAAGCAGATTACAAGAAGTGTTAAATTAAAATTATGTTAGAAAATGCTGTGAACAGATTTCTTTGAATAACTCAGTACCTTCAGTCTTGGGCACGGCTCTTTTACCTACATTAAAAATATTTCTTTTTCCCCTCTCTGTTTATCCAATAAACCAGTGTTCTACTTATTACTATTGCTTGTTTTAAACTAAACTCATAAATGCAACTGGAGATTATTAAGGTGAATGACAAAGCAAAAATGGGTATTTGTTTGAAATGCTTGGACTGAAATGCAAATACATTCTATCCCTCTTTTCCTGGTGGTCATTGACTCTACACCTGTGAGTGTAGATTATAAAAATAATCTTAACTTACAAATTTTTCTACTCTTTAATCTCATGGCTGCTAATATAAATGTGTAAGAAATTCCTAGACCATGGATTGAAATTCTCACCTCTGGTTTTGTAGACAAATGTTTCATAGCAGCTGTTTAGACACACCCACTGCTTTGAATTGCATGCCTCTTGGCTTCTTGCTGCAGTGTGCCTTCACATCAGTGGTAGAAGGGGAGCATTTCTCATTATATTAGTTGTTTTATCGCTTGAGCATATGTTATGATTTCTTGTGAATCCTCCTAAGCTGTTGCTGATCTATGTTGATGATGATCAGAACATTCATAGGAAACACATGGGTTTAAGTCCTCCTGAGGAAGGAGGAAACAGAATTCAGTCCTGCTTCTTGATGCTGTACCAGGTATGCAATTACTGAAAAGGTCACATTCTCCCTCAGCATTTTAAAATGAAAAGTTAGCACTGCTTAGGTGCTACAAGAATAGCTGTAGATACATATGCTCATGATATGATTGCAGATCCTGCCCTTGCTTGGCTGGAGTTATCTTTACAAGCAATATAGAAATCCAAGGATCAAATTTTACTTTGGGCTCATTTATGCTCAGTTACTGTAGCTTAACTTGCAAAAATCCTACAAGATTTATTAGCTGAAGGCCTTCCATGGCTACAGGAATCACGTATATTGACATATTTGTAAGAGTCAAGATGCCTGATTTCAGAGGGGGTCAACCCATTGAATCAGTGGCAAAACAGAGCCCCAGCTCTATGCTGGCACATAGCTCTCCCTGAAATGACTGGGGGGATCTTTCGTGAGCCTACAATTTTCAAATACAGAGAGCAATGACTTTAATGCATCTCAGTATCATTACTCTAATGTGCCATATTTCTTGCCTTTTTTATCCTTATGTTCCTTCTTTCCAGCTCATTACAGCTTCTTTCCAGCTTGCCATTGCTTCAGCTCTGTTGATGATGCTGTTTCTGCAAAGACAGCACTTCTGTGTTAAGTTCTGTTGGTCTCAACACATTTCTCAGTCAGAGCAAAATGTTCACTTGTAACATTAAGACTCTAGTTTGCAGTCTTTTACTCTCCTTTATGCAGTAACTAAATTCAATAAAAGTATAGTGTCTTGTTCTTAGCTGTGTTTTCTTGATAATACTGCAATGAATATAGCACCATTAATTACAGATTAGTGTAGTAAAAAGACAAAACAAATCTCAATTGACATGAGAGTTGTAATATTAATGAGAATGCATTGGTTCTTTCTCTGATGTTTTTTGACATTACCCATTCCTTATTCCCTATACACTTCCCAGAAAAAAAATCATAGAATCGTGGAATGGGTTGGAATGAACCTTAAATGTCATATAATTCCATGCTGTGGACAGGGACACCTTCCACTAAACTAGGTTTCTCAGAGCCCTATCCAGCCTGGCCTTGAAGACTTCCAGGGATGGGGCATCCACAACTTCTCTTGGCAACCTCTTCCAGTGTCTCACCACCCTCACAGAAAAGAATTTCTTCCTAATATCTAATCTAAACCTACTCTCTTTCAGTTTGAATCCATTCCTCCTGGCCTGTCACTGCCTGCTCTTGCATATGGTAATTCTTAAAAGGTTAGGATGATGCTTAGATATGTAAGCAAGTTAAATTCTTTTTCTGTTTATTTAGTTATCAAAAGGACTAAATTGCTATTAAACAAGAAAGAAGTACCTATATCCTTCAACCAAAACCCCATTAAAATGAATGGAGACGATGCTGGCAGTACTAGCTTTTGATGCTACAGGTTAAAGTTGTCAGAAACATCTCAGCATGTGACAATGCTGTCTCCTATCATATCATGGAAGTAAGTGCTGCAGCAAGACTTGCCTTTGCCAGCTTCCTGTTCCATCAGGCCACCAGGAACTGCAGGCTATGTATTACTCAGTCCTGGTTTACACTGTATGCCATGCATCCCATCCCTATCGATGAGATGAATTTCTGGAAATGAATAGAAATAATTCTCACCTGAATGTCAGGTGATAAAAATCAGCAAAAGTGCCTTTGGAAACCAGTTAGCTGCACTAATACTAGTGTAGAATTTGATTGGAAAAGCCTTACTTAATTTTACTACTATAAGAGATATTTAACAAAAAAAAAAAAAAAGTATTTTTTAAACTCAGCCTACTTACTGCAGCTATGCTACTTTATTTTCTGGATTAATTGAATTTGTTATTTCTCAGGCAACACTTGGTACTGAAAGGCAACATGCAAGCAAAACTAATAAAACTGTACTAATCTTAATTTCTGTTTCACTTTCTCATCCCCAGTTGTTACTGTTTACAGACTCCCCACTGCCTAAAACAAGGTAACATTAAAGGACATTCACATCTGAAATTTCTAGTTTTAGCTAGAAGTTAAACTAGATAGCACAAAGAAATTGGTATCATTTTGACCTAACATACCTGGAGGTAATATAGGTTTACTGCTAGTGAAATAATACACATTCTGTAATTAATATGTATTAATAAATATCACATCTCAGACATGAGTATTTTATAGAGAAATTTATTTCAATAAATATTTCTTTCAGTAAAACTTGAGAAAACATAGTTACTTTAAGTGCTGTATGACTAGAAGAGTTTAGGCTTCTACAGTGCTTCTCACATAAGCTGTTAAATATGCACTTAGTGCTAGACAAAGTATGCAGAGTTATTCTGCTATGACATAAGATTTAACTGCTGTTCTGTATTCTATCTGGAATTCCCAAAGTCAATAGATAGAAAAGCCTCTTTTTCAAAGTTAGAAAGCCTATAGCTTTTGCTATGCTCTGTTTCAGTTCCCTTCCTTCTCTCTCTTAATTGCTTAAGGAGATTAGGAAAACTAACCCAAAAGCCATTCTGCAGTGCTTCAGAGTGCTCTCAGTTCTTAGTCATGTAGCCAAATTGACTTTAGCAATAAGTCTGCTTTCTACATGTTCTGATCCTATATAGCCTCCAAATTTATTATTCAATTTGACTTTATTTGGCTCCTGTTCTTAAAGGGATCATAAATTTGCCATTAATCTTTGATTGTATTCCATCTGTTCTCAAGGTGACTTCTGTTGCTTCACTACGTACTACTGAGCTACCTGCCAAACAATCTTTCTGCTGCAAGGCTACGTGTTTCCCAGGAATAGTTGTATCTGGGCATTTCATTCTTGTTTCAAAAGCTGATTACCAACAGCACTGATAATGAATAACACTCAATTCATTTTAAGCATTATATTTCTGCTTTAGAAAGTGCTTTCAACTTCCATTTTCTCACAGACTGACTTGGCCCAGTATCCAACATTACTATCACTGAAGAAACTGTACATATTCCCCAGAGTAGTAGTTGAATCTTTGTGTCTGGTCTCTAGTGTAAAAATTTTTCCTGGGTTTGTGTTAGCTGCTGCAGAGTAACTTCCTGTGTGTGTGATCATTCATACACAGCAGAAGGCACACTGAGCTGTGGGTGAGACTGTCTTCCTGCAGTTGTAATCCAAACCCTAACCCTGTCAACAGCATTTCATAGTGTTCCACTCAGCGAAGCAACACAGCACTAACAATGGATCAAAAAAGCACTGATGCTGAGGGTAACAGTTTCTTATTTGCTTATAAAGAATGAACTGATATTCAGCAGTTAGTAAACAGATTCTCTAGACCCTTCACATCCAAGTCTTTATGCTTCCACATGGGCTTTCATAGCTTGCCATACAAGCAAGATACTAATGGTTCTCTAAAAACTAAAGTTAAATTTCTTACGAGTTGAGAGAAGTCTTGTTTGATTGGGGTTTTTTTTGGAAGTATGAACTTATTTCAATACAACAATCTGGAACCCACTCCTAACTCTAACTCTATACCTACTGTTTCCGGTAAGCAAGAGCACTGAAAACTGAAAGGAAGTTTCTTCTGGACACAGTTTTATATTCATCATTGAATTTCTCTGAATATATAAGCCTAATTTTCTAAAGTTTTATATATAAAGAAAGCTTTGACTCCAGCTGCAATCTGAGCTCCAGCTTTCTAGCTAGGCAGGGTTCTCAGGATTTGTGTATTGAGAAAAGAAATTACTCAGATGAACCAGCTCTTGTCCACCATTTACTTCTTTGAGCTTAACAGTTTTAAAATAAAATTTCCACATGGACCACAATCTATGTAAACAAAACACTTGAGCTGTTACTGGGCTCATCCATAGGAAAAGGTCTCTGAACACCTTGAAAACTGAGAATCGGACATTTTTTATTACCCTCTAACAACTCTCTACCCACATGCCTGGCCTACTTAAACTTCTATCAAAATAACATCTCCTAGTCCTCAGGATTTTAAACTCAACTATAATCCTAAATAATATCTTCCAGATGGGTAGGAAACCCATGACTACTAGAAAATTAATGGGAAATGAGTCACAGCTGCAGGTAGCATCTCCCAAATTATATCTTCCTGCCCATCTGAATTTATTAAATTCACTTTAGCAGCTACATTAACTTTACAGAAGCAATTCTCTATAACTACATTACAGCCATAATCTTATTCTTCAAAAAGAGAAAGTTGCCTCCAACTCCTTGGAATTCTAGAAGAAATTGTTCACAATAACTGAGAGTAGCCTGTCTTTAAACTCTGTTTGGGCAGGTGGCTTTGCAGATCCTTTCTGAAACTTCATTTTACTTCAGCAGATACCCAAAATGTTGTGCAGGTTGGGTAAGTAATCTTATGCCACCTACTGCTTGCTTCTGGCATTATTGTTGTTTAACAGTTGACGTATCTCTCTACTATTAAACATAGACACTCAGATAAGGATGTTAATCAGAAATGGGTGAAAACATAGGAAAAATTAATTCTCAAAGACTGAGAGCAGCTGTGTTGAGGATCAGACCTGGTAAGGAGAACGTGGGTCAGATACAGCCCTGGGCATTGGGCGCTGTCTTGGGGAGAGGAACAGGCCAGGCCACGTCACAGGGCTGTGCAGGGACCTGGCTCAGCGGGGCTCTTGCCTGTGGGAGCTGGAGACCAGCCCTGCTGCAAACACCACCAGGGCAGGGACTGACAGACCTGGCAGAGGGACAAAAATGGGGTCCTGGGCCATGGACAGGGTGGGGGAGACCCAGGGGGGCTCCATGGACAGTCAGGGTGGGCAGTGCCCTGAAGGTCTGGACAGCCAGTTACCTAAGCACCAAGAGGTTAATTATATTAACTCTTACATTTGCTGTCAGGCAGCAGGATGCTCATAAACATCACTGACATTCTCATTACAAAAATTCCTGACTGTAATCATACTGATCTCATCTTTATCCAGTGGATACTTGGAATCCCTTTGCAGACTGATGTTTTTTCCCTGTTCCTTCTCTCTATTTCTGCTCTAAATCTATATCAATATAACTTACATAACCTATCAAAATTCAGCTGTGTAGGTCAAATTGCATCATTTGCTCAAGTGCCTAGTCCAAAGTCCATTTTATTTAGTGGGTAGTTTCCCAAAGATAGGGTCTCTCCATAAAGCAAAGAGCTGATCCAAGCTATTACCTGGCCATGCCCTCAAAGGTAACTTTACATGATGTGCCACAGACTTTGATGGCTTTGAGTGTTCAGAACAACAACTGTCCAAGAGGGCAGTGCCTCTTACCAAATGATGTTCTGCACTTCAGCTTGGGCAGGGCAGATCAAGGTGGAATAATGACTGTATTCAACTATATTTAAATCCAGGATCAGCTGGATGTTCCAACATAGTTTCTCATCCACATGTCTACCCATTTGTTTGTCTCAGCACTGAACTCTTACTGTGACATTATCTTTTTGTACCTGAAAACACGAATTATGCATGAATCATCCTGGAAAGGTGTATGCAATGTAAATTTTTTGTTACATTAAAATACACAAAGCAGGATCACTTGCTGTTTAAAAGAGAAGATTCTTTCTGAATAGAAGGTAGTAGTAATTACATTTACCATTTTTTTATATATACTTAAGTTCTATGCAATACCCACAGATATAAGAGAAGTGGTTTCCTTAGCAACCTTTAGATTCTGAAGAAAAACAGAAATTAATTATTTCTAAGTAACAATAACAGAGAAAACCAATTAATTACAGAATATTAATTTCCATGTATTTCAAAATTATTAGAAACTATTCCAAAATGAATTGCAGTATACTTTATTATTCTTCAGAGAATTAATGTCTCCAAATTACTTTAGTACATTTTCCAAATTAGTTCAGAAAATTAAATGAAAATCATTTGCATATAGTTGGTAGTAAACAACTTTCTACTTTATATCTACTTACTGTGGCATTTTAAATTTTAGTTAATATTTTAAACATAATTAAAACCTATTAACGATAACCAAATCATTTGTGTATTGCTAAAGCAGCATTCACCAGTGTTTTGCTCATAAGGAACAGAGGCAGACAAAAAGCTGGTTTACAACCTCACTTTGCTCAATCCGCTAACTTGAATTTATAAAAATTCAAAATAACACTGCTGATTTCCATCTATGTGAAAATAAACTTTCAAAAGGGAATTGAATGTGTCATTTATAATGAGATTTTCCTGAGTGTACAAACAAA
Source organism: Callaeas wilsoni (assembly GCA_013398955.1). Classification (NCBI taxonomy): domain Eukaryota; kingdom Metazoa; phylum Chordata; class Aves; order Passeriformes; family Callaeidae; genus Callaeas; species Callaeas wilsoni. The sequence goes on from VWPU01010981.1 coordinate 26,587, forward strand.
CAGGATGAAACAATAACTGTTCTAAACTTTCTCAGTCCATTTTAACCCACTTTTGACCAAGAGCAACAGATTGTGTTATCTCTTTGTTTACTGCGAAGTTTAGTAATCTGAGGAGTTTACTGAATCTAGTAAACACTTTTCCAGTTTCATATATAGGTAAAGGAGATGACAGAATTCTCATTTGTTAAATAAGGATTTTCCTTTTTTTTCCTTTCCCCCTGTCCCCCTTTAATCAAAGCCTGGATATTTGCCAAAAGAATTTGCTTCATAATTCATAAAAATAAAATGCGTAGCTATGGTTTATATGATAGCTACAGCTTGATGTTTTCAGTTAAAATGTGGCAGTATGTTTAAATGACTTTTTGAAGAATTAAAGGGTTCTCCTCCCCCTCTCCTTCAGATGACTTCATGGATCTGACATTTTTCTGTGAATGAAAAAACAGGTTCATATGATTTTAATGGCAGCTGATAAATGTTGATTCTTCCCTCTGTGTCAGATATGTGTGGGATGGGATGGAAGGAGTGGCCATGAAACCTCTTGCACAGCTGCTCAGCTCAGTTTTTATTAATTTAATACTACAGACAAGACCATACTTCCTCCAATAACCTAACATTTTAGGAAATTCGTACTGCTCTAAGATGAAACAAAATAGGTACTGTGCCATACCTGCTTTTTCCTAGAAAAACTTGTCCTGCTTTTACATACAGTTGGGTATGGCCCAGATGTTCAGCTACCATCTGAACACTTGTTCATGTAAGAAACAAGAAGAATTCACATCTGCACTGAAATAATTCTGCAATGGCCTTCTCTAAATGCTATAAACCCAGTTTGCCCTGCCTGTAATCCAGCATGAGGTTGCAGTCACACCTCCCAAGTGAAGGCCAATGGCTTTGACAGATAAAGGTCCTTTTTGTACAAACTCAGTAGTTGGAAAACTTGCATTCAGTCCTTGTGTGGCAGATGATATCTCATCAACAGTAATATTAGAAGCACTAAATATTAAAGAAGTCATAATTTTTGCAGGTATAGAAGTGTTCACTTTTTTCCCCCATCATAAATTCTGAACAGCTTACACAGCAAGACAAGGATTTTTAATAAATGTAATTACCAATTTTTTCAAACTTTACAGAAGACTTCATTCTGACAATCACAGAGCACAGAGTGGGCAAAATGTAATTTATATTAGTACAAAACCTCATAATTTCTAATCTCATAACAAAAAGAAGATACCAGGAAAAAAAGACAGAACTAGGTCACTCTTCACAATGGTGCAGCAAAACGTAGTGATGTGGTGTATGCTAACTGGTTTGGAGTTGGGAAAATAAGGTTAGTGGCTATTTTTACTGCACATGGTTACATATATCATTTAATACATGTGTAGTTCACAAAAACTCATTATTTCTGGCAGTAATAAAGGCATATAACACTCTGAAATATTTTGTGTAAAATAATGGATTGAGCTGTTCCCAGTCATAGGAGAGAAATTTCAGTAGATCTCTGCATTTTTCACAAGGTACCAGGACTCTATGAAAGAACTAATGCAACAGCTGTAATTAATTTTCCTTTGTTCAAATCCAAATTAAACAGTACTTAGTGGATGCCAGAATACAGACCTTCAAAGAACTTCAATATAATACAAATACTTAAAAATTGCATAGGAGCAAGAAGAAACCTTTCTTTGTATGATAAAATTAAGCCAAATGAATTATAAGAGGACTGAAATAAAATTGGCCCAATTGTTAACTCCTACCCCCACATATTTGCAAAGAGGTATCAACTCAAATCTCTGTTTATGCTTTCAAGTGCACAAAAATATCTTTGGAGTCTCTCCCTTCTTGTGCCTTGATATTGCCGACTACCATTTTTAAGAAAAGAAGTTGTGTTCAACAAAAATAATTTTACTTGACATACTTTCTGTAGAAAATATCAATACTTTGCCTATTTTTTATTTTTTTCAAAATTTTACGGTTTACTTGAGAATGATGCACTTTCCAAATAAAGTTCCTTTCTTTAAAATCAGCTGTGTTGTAGTTAATATTAAAGAGGAAAAAAAGTTAAGTGAGGTATACCTCTGTTGTTGTACAGGGTAGATAGCTGAGTTTTCAGACGTACCACAAAACCAGAATGCTCTGCTAACTGCTTAGGACGCCGTCTGTGCTGAGTTTAACAGTTGCAACACTCAAACTTTGTGTACCTTGCTGCATTCCAGGATGTGCACCCATTGAATAAATTCAGTCTGTTATTTACTGTGAGGACCAGCAGGAGGGGTCTCCTAGAACTGAGTAATACCCGAGAACCAGAAACAAACACCTGCCTTTTGAGAGCTACCCAATTAACAGAAACACTGCAGTGGAGTGAGGAAGGATACCTAGCACCAAGGTATAAACTGACAAGTTGGGAGGAGACACTTGGCAACAAAAGCAACTGTATGTTCATTCACACACAGAAAAGATAAATCTTAGTTTCTCAGAAAGGGATAAGGGAATTCATCCTTTCCTGAAAGTAAAATTCAACAGCTGGAAGTAGCAGTTGGAAATCAAAGGAGTAGTAAAGTCAATATTGTACATTAACCACAACCCAGAAGAACAAAACCCAACATTTTGTATCAGCCAGAAGCTTCACATTTGTGACTCTTAACAGGCACCCTGAAGTATTTTCCTGAGTAGCACAACTAATGGAACCTGTTTTCCCATAGATCATGCCTCCTGTTTGACTGCTTCTTCCATGGATGAGATATGTAAAATAGTCATTTTCCCATGAACACTCTCTAGTGGCTGATACGATTTTGTGGCTCATCTGTAGCTGTTCCCTCACTCAAAGCCATTTGTGCATCTCTTTTATGGAGCAGAAAACTTTTTATGAGATGTGCATAAGTGTTTTAAGAATTTTATTCCTCTGTCATGTGTAGGTGAAACTGGTCAGCAGATTGAAAAGTTATTCAGTAGATAGAGAGAGCACTAAAGTGTAAGCTTTACTTCTTTGGGCATCACTAAAAATATTTACTGGTCATTCTCTGACATAGTGGCAGTTTCTCAAGAACCCGTAAACTCACAAACTCTAAAAGAACCCTTCATGATTATTTTGATGCCTTCCAGAGCTAAAAAACATGTAGAGACAAAAAGAAATTTTGTTAAAACCCCAAAAAATATTTCAGTGACAACCAGCTCTGAGTATTTTTTACTGATCATTTATAGTAAGTTTTTTTACTTAAAGTAATTTAAGTATTTTCTACTGATTATTTAAAGTAATAAATCTACTCAGGTTTCCAGGTCCAGTTTTAGCGGAAAACATTGCATAAGCATTTAGAGTTTCAAAGGTTTTGTTCATTTAATTTTTATCTCAGAATGAAGAGGAAACAAATGAAGATTTTAAAAACTAACAGATTTTAAAACCATTTGTATAAAACCACAAGCAAATTTGCTCATTTTTCTGTACTGTACGGAAATCTTAAGTAGCAAGTGACAACAAAATAGCAAGAATTAAGGTTCTAGTGACGTAAAACAAAAGGTCAGTGAAATACTGTTGTGTTCACAGCCCATTCATCCACTAGAATAAGTGCATCATTTTATTTATCCACCTCTGTTCGTGTTCCTGGGTTATATAGCAAAAGAAAACCAACACAGCAATGTAAAATGCAAACTTTACATCCTACAGCAGGTATGGCCTCCCAGCCAAACGCTGTTCTTCAGGGTCACACCTTAAAATTTTTATTTACTAATATGACAAATAAAAGTTAAGAGGAGCTTAGAGCCTGTTTATGAAAGAAAATTGTCATTAATTACTTCTTAACACCTGAAATTGCTATAGTAAATGAGTTTCTCAGGTGCTTACTCTGATGATAAGCATAAAAGACTGACAGACTCCTTCACATGACTCCTGTATCTCATTTACTTAATATTTAATAACTGAAAGACATTTCAACATTCTCACAACATCACTATCATTATTTTGCTCAAAGAATGATAGTATTTCACTCTTTAAAATTTTCTTTCTTTTTCCCTTATTTTTGCCATATCAGAGAAATTATTTCAGAAGCAGATGTTTTCTTACTCTAGGATGGGCATAGACCAAGAGAGGCCAGCTTAGGGAAATAAAATATCTATTTTTTCCTTCATTTTGATCATGCATAAGTAGGCCCCATTAGGCTGACATATTGAAAAGACTTACCAAAGTGCAGGGCAGAAGTTAATGATTTGCCCTACGTTGACTCATTCACAAAAAAAAAAATAAAAGGAATAAGAAATACACAATGCCAAAAAAAGAGTCTTTTTAAAAATTTGTTTTGTTATGTCCTTACTGTAATGAAGCATGAGGGCAATAATGCTATTTATTGTACAAGCCATTAATTCAGTATTTTTTTTCTACAATTCTTGATAACACTTTGGGAAAGATTCATTTTATCATGCTTCTTCACTTTAGCGTTAAGTACTAGGAAAGTAATCATTCTTCTGAAGGTAAAAGAAGAAAGAAATAATGTTTGTGAAAGTATACAGAAAGTGAAAAGGATCTGTAAAAAGTTTGCTAGAGATGTAGGTAAGGTTAAAAAGACTTGCACTAATGCAAGATTCAAGACATCATTAAGCCATTATCTGAAAGACTGTGTACCACTCTAATCACCTTCACACCAGAAGAGAATAAAGGATATCAACTTATCTATTGTCTACAAACTGTCGGGGGGATAGAAATATGAAGGAAGGATCTAAACTTGAGGTCAGGGATAAAGTGGGCACAGGAACATAAGGATGTGAATCACACATTAGTAAAACTGATGGTGAAATAAGAAGGTACCAAAATTATCAAATTTGCTGAAGAAGAAATTTGCCTAAACAGGAATTTGCTTCTTAATAAGCAAAAATTGTAAGCTTTTTGAAGATGAACAGAATTATGGAATCAAATTGCATGTGACAGCCAATTCCATTCCCTGTTTCTTGTGATCTTATGTACATATAATATGCAACTTCAGTTTAATGATATCCATACACAAAAGCAACATTGGATATCATTGTTCCATGCTTTATTTCCAAATGGATTCAATTTATTAAGTTGCATTTATAAATATTTATAAGACATATAACATGACTGGCTTGACAAGAACAAAACAGATAGAGCATATCAAATTGTAAATACAGTGAGACAGTGAAAACGTTAAACTCAACAGCACTTTGCCATTGAATTCAGGCTGAACCGAGGACAAGGATCAGACTTCAAAGCATGGCAACAGTAGAAGAGTTGCCTATGACTTTATAATAGTTCTCAACTATTTTTAAAGCCCTGTCAAAGTGCAGAAAAACAACTATTTCAATGCTTTCAAAGGTCTGGGGTTCTGCTGGCAGTTGGCCAGATGTCATCATGATGACAGAACTATATTCAGTGTCACCTTCTCAAGCTGATACACAGTTGTTCCTATCTGGAAGCCTCTCCATGTTTACTTTATTGCCAAGATTTTCTGAGAGGAATCCCTGCCATCTCATAATATGGATAGGTATACTGCCTCAGGAATGAAGTTTGCTTTCTTCATAGCAGTGTTGTGGTGCTGTGATACAGATTTGTAGGTAAAAGTGTTGAGTATGTACTGGTGACTCAGCTATTTTTGAGCAGTGCTGGCACAGCCTGGAGTTTTTTTCTTTTTTTCATTCTGCCGCTGTTCCCAGCAAGTGAGCTGGGGTTGGGAGAGAACCTGGGGGTGGACACAATTGAGACAGCTGAGCTGAGCTGAACAAAGGAATGATATCATGCTCTGCCATAAAAGCTAGGGAAAGGAGAAGGGGAACATTTACGGTTAAGGCATTTGTCTTTCTAAGTTATCATTATGCGTTTTGAGGCCCTGCTTGCCGGGAAGTGTCTGGACATTTGCCTTCCCATGGGACCAGTGAATAAATTCCTTAGTCTTCTTTGCTTGTGCATGCAGCTTTTCTTCAGTCGTTAAACTTTCACATAAGTCTTCTCTCCCTCCTCGTAACTTCTCCCCACAGGAGAGGGAGGGAGTGAGTGAGAGCCTGTGCAGGTGCCTGACTGCCCTGTTCAGCACACCACAGAGGAACAAAGTCTGCAAGGCTGCTTGAGATAGAACAAAAATAGTTGATATCTGTGTCAGGAAATCCTCTGGAAGGTTAAATTACTCTGCTAAATCACGCTTTAAATACTATACAGCAGTAAACTGACTTTCTAAATTATTTTTATGCCAAATAATGAGATTGTTCTCTTCAGCTCTGTGCTCCAGTTCCATACCCAGATATTTTCTACTATTTTTTAATTCTGCTGCAGGAAACAGAATACTGTTCAAAAGATTACAAAAGGGAATGCAAAGTGTAAGTCACGGTACGTGTCTGTTCAGGAGAGATGAAAAAGTAATATTCTGCACTCTCAAGTATCCTTACTCAAATGGGCCTTTCAAACACATTTGCTGGGCTGCACATCTATAATTTTCTTCATTTTCTTACTAGACAGCAAGAAAGTTGCCACAGGTCATAATAAGTGAAGTTGTGGGCCACCTCAGCTTCAATTAGACTATATGCTCCCCATCCCTGTGCTCAGTATTTTCCTCTGATACATACCATAGGTTTCCCATAAGTTTCCTGGGCCATGTGACTATCAGGTAGGATGGATAACAACAAATTGCAGAGGTATTAAGATAAAACTGTGTGATAGCTGTGTCATATGGGATTCTTCTGTCTGGCCTTGAAATCTGTGAGTTTGTGGCTATATGGCAGAAAGTCAGCAAAGGCATCTACACATTTACTTTATAAAGTAAAGCAAATATCTTTTCAGGAAAACTTTATTAAAATATCCTTTAAGCACCCTATTCACAACAACCTTTACAACCTTTTGATTTTAACATTCATATTGTCAACTTGTTCTGGACTAACCTTACTAAACATATTTTTAAATCCATTAAAAGCCTTAGCTTCAAGTTTTGCACGAAATATCAATACTATTGATTCATGCTTTTTCTCTCCTCAGGGCATGGTTTAATTTCACATCAGTTTGTATAACGAAAAAAAAGAGTGAATCCGCCAGAAATGAATGCTAAGAGAAAATGCTAAAAATCAATTAAAACACCTTATCAGCTACAAAGATAGTCATATCCTTTTACTAATGAAGGAAGATATATTACAACATAGAAAATCAGAGTTAATCTGATACCTGTGTCTACTAGCTGGTTTTGTGCTTCAGTTGGCTACAGTGGTTTATGCTGATGTATTTGAATTTAATTTGCCCACTATCAGCATTAAATTAATGGAAGATTAAGTAGACAACTCACTTTGGTGGAATGAAAATTGAATTATAAAATTAAATAATAATAAATATTTTTATCCCTTGGTGTTTTGCTAGGGGTTTCTTTTTGTTTCATCAGCATAAACCATTTGTACACTATGACTTCTACTCACAGCCAGGAAAATCAAATACATATATATATATGCATATATATATATAAAAAATACATATAGTTCAGATACCTCAGAAATCTATTTTAGCAGAAGATAGTTTCTTTTCCTCAGAATGAAATCTTGCTCTTGAATAAGCATTGAAGGACTTGCCATTGAATTTGGTAGTGACAGAAGTTTACCCCATGAAATATGCATAAAAATATATTCATCTTGTAGATTCCTGGAGATGTTGGCTGGAAGGAACTTGCAGCCCAAATTTCCGCCTGATGTAGTACCACTTGTCTAGTCAACTATTGAAAACTTCCAAGGCTGACATTTTTGCAGTCTTCATGCGTAACTTAGAGTGCTGCTGCATCGAAGTGATGCTGTTTAAAGTCTGATATTCAAGACCCTTAACACTGGGAATTTACATGGAGGACATTAGTGGTTATCCTTTCTCAAACCCAGATCCTTCTCGTCCTCAGAGAGTTAAGTTCTACACTTTTCAGTTTCAGAGTCTGTGTTTGTTTAACATGTGGTTTCCTGTTATGATTGGAGCGTATTCTGTGCTCGTGAAGGACGATGTTGGCCTGTGACATGGCCCAGCACGATGGAACATGGTGAACCATGTAGCATGGGAACATCGCCCAGCACCAGGACCCACTGTACTGCCAAATACCAACACCCTAAATGTAAATTAGTATTTCCTTAGGATCTAGGAAAAGAATGTAAGTGTTGATTATTATGCCTCCACCAACCTCTGTTACCTAGATGGTGGGTAGCTGAGACTTGAAACGATACTCTTTTAGCTGGGACCTTGACAGAATTTTGGTTAAGAATGAGTTTCCATATGGAGGTTTTCTGTATAATTCCAAAAGTTAATTTTCATCTCATATAATGTGATGTATCTTAAGCTGTCACTGATTTTTACCCCAGTACTAATTAAAATATTCTAAGTGGGAAAGGATCCCTAATTATATGTATGTTCTGATTGTCATGTTTCATCTATGTAAGGCAATGAACATTAATACTTCAGAATAACATGTGCTTTTATTAAATCAATAGCCAAAGCCTTTGAGAACTTACTTTTACTTGCTTTTAAAAATAATTGTTGAAGCTTTTATTCCCTTCTGCTGCAGCCTTTATGAACACTAACCCTCCAAACCTTTATTCTTTTAAATATAAGCTGCTAGTGTATCAAAGTGGAGGCCAATAGTGCACAAGAAGATGAGCTTTTATGGTGGCAATTCCGGAATTCTATTAAGTAAAATTATTAAGGATTTTAAAATAAATGGGCAATTTATCTTAGGCTAGGAGGTTTGTGCCAATTTCATTAAGCAAGAAATATACTTGGTAGTCCACCCTTGTAATTGCCATAAAATGCTGCATTTTCAGATTTTTTAAAAACCTTTGGAGGTGCAGATCATCTGCCTGTGGTATTTTGAAAATTACTGTAACAGATTTGACATAGAGTGTGTATGAAAATCCCAGCAGAAACTGCCTACAACTATTGAATATCTAATCTCAACAGCCTGTCTACCTAACATATGGCAGCAGTGAACTATCATGAATAACAGCAGCATATGCATGCCTTTTGTCCCTTACTATGTCTTTGTACCTTCCATTCATTCCCCCAGGTGATCTACAAGACAAACATCACCCCAAATCCAAAGTTTAGCAGTAAATCATGAATATAAATGTATTTCAATGGAAGAAAGGCAATTATGGAATTAAAAGGTAGACTTCTTTCTTTTTCTTCTTCCCTTTCTTTTCAAATTGGTATAACTTCTTAGAGTTTAAAACCAATACAAAATTTTACAAATATTTTTAGTGATCTCTGTATAGCAGTCCATAGGACCCTCATGTGTTATCCAGTGGTATCTTGAAGGAAGAAAGTAGTTTTCTGTCAAATGGTTTTGGCTTGGTTTTCCTCTTTGCTAAAAATGAGCTAGTTTGTTCAAATCTGTCCTGGGGGTAATATTCAGAAATATAATTAGTACACAATGCAAGCAATAGTAAATTTGATTTATGGCCCTAAATGTTTGGCTATGAAGGCATGCAGATTGAAGCTAGAGGATATCCTAGAATAAAAAAAAAATAAGAAATGGTGGATTTTTTTTTATTATGAGAGTGCTGCTTCTTATGTTATGGATATTAATGTGATCCTCCTTCTTTTCTACATTTATAATAAGATAATAAAATCATCACTGCTTCTGTATTCAGGATGTTTGGACTCATAACCAGGATTGAAAAATCTGTTTCGATTTCTGCATCTCTAAAGTTTGACGGTGAGTTAGAAATTGTATGTGATTATACCTGCTTCTATCATTTTTGTGCACAAAGGTGGAATTATTCTGATGATAACCTGAATGTATCTGATATACCCTTGACAAATCAATTTCAATGCGTTCACCAGGAGGCTTTATGGGACAGATAATGACAAGCCTTTACTCTATTTTTTAAAAGGGCTTGTTGAATGAGATCGGTAGGTTTCCCATTTTACAAACAGGACAACCCAACAAAGAAGCAATATATTTACAAAATACCATAGACCATACATTACTCTTTTTAAAATGTTTTTGTCATAAAGCCAAGATTTGCAGTTCCAGGTTTTTTCAAGCTTTTTATTTAGATTTGCCTTCAGACTTTCCACTGATAGTAGATTTGTAAGATATGAACTGATGTTTGACAGTTGTCAGTTTGACAACTTGAGACTACTAGAAAGCAGAATAATTCAGTTTAAAAGTACGTGGAAAGAAGTAATTATGAAATAAGTTTCTAAAATGCCAAGAAAATATATTTAGGGTATAAAAATATGCAAGTATAATTGTCATTTTTATATAAAATGCTATGTTTCCAAACAGCTAAAAACTGCAGATTAATACAGGTAAGCTCAGAGATCAACTGTGAGTTTACATGATTAAAACCAGCAACAAACAAGTAAGATTGGTAAGATGTTTCTGCTAGAAGCTATTGATTCAGCAGACTAAATGTCTTTTGGAAGAAGTCTAAATTTACCAAAAAAAAAAAAAAAGGGGAATTTTTTGGCTGAGATTTTGCTGATGTATTTGGTATCATCTCAGGAAGAAACCTGGCAGACAAAGGAATTGCTCAGAGTTTGCACGCTCCTTGACACCAAGTTGGCGCCAAGACAGTTCTCCATGTGGGCAGTACCAGCGCCAGAGTGCCTCTTTCTTAGGATTTTAGCATTTCAGATAGAACACAATAAGTTTTCCTGGTGCTGTTCCATGGTTCTCCAGACATAAAGCTCAGGGATTCAAGTGGCAAAATTCTCTTGCATATAATGTTGGAGTCCGAGTTGATGTGAATATTGACTGTTGCCTAAATAAATATGAAAGACAGAAAATAATGGAAAAAAGGTGAAAGCAGTAAATACAATACTAGGGTCAAAATAAAGCAAAATCTCTGAATGTGAACATTTTGAGATTATATTCAGTATGTTCAATTTTAGGAATAGTTATGATTGTTTTCATATCAGAAACACTAGTGAGACTAACAGCATGCTGAAATTAAAGTTATCCTGTGTTGGCTTCATTCTAATTTCCATTGAAATGCTTGGGAAACATGACACTAGTTTTAATGACAGAGAAAGATGAGTTATTAATGTGATCCAGATAGTCTTAATTTATGCCATTTGATAGCTTACAGGTATTTAGTAAATTTCACACCCTTTTGTTAAAAGCAATGTAACTAACCAAAGATACTGTATTTGCATTATAAGTCTTACGTCAGAAATATTTAGGTTTTAAAATGAGGGGTTTAACTTCTGACAAAACCAAGAGTGAATGCAGAGGGCTACTCACAGATACCCATAGCATACTTACATGGCTGAGAGACAGACTCAGAAAGTCATAGAAAATGCAATTTCTTTTCACTGTACAGAATAAAAAAATCAACAAATTCAACTTGCTTAGGAGGTACTTGCTTACAGTTAGCCAAAAGCTCTCTAAGATTCCACCTCCTGCATAGTATATTCAGCAGAGAAACGTATCAATTCAGTCAAGGTCCACATGCTGTAACCTGCAAGTGTGATAGCCTGCTATCTTTGGGAAAGCCAAGAATGTGAGTTTTTTTAAACGCAGGTTTGTACAGCAAACTAATACGTGAAGTACATATTAAAGAAGTAGGAAGCTTATGTTTTCATCCTCTGCATGAGGAGATAGAAACCCCTGTCTACTGTTTGCTGGAAGAATACTCAGACTCTCAAACCATAGGGTTTTTCTGTGCTTTTTATTGAGATTGTGCCAAAGGCATGAAAACAAAAGACTCATTAAGCACAGATAAGAACCTTCTTGTACCATTAAGCTGCAGCATTTTTCACCTTGAAGAATAGATGCTCGTGTTCTGGTTTCTGAAAGAAAAGCAGTTTGTGTAATTTAAAGCAAGAATCTCTAACCACTAAACTATTAAATAAAGGGCATTTGAGGATTAGATGGCAGGTTAGTGGGTTTTTTGAGGACTTCAGGATTGAATTAAGGCGAAGTACCAAATCTTCCTACTTGTGTCTTCTAACGGGTGATAGATACCATCAGCAAATACATTTGAGGGTCTGTCATAACACAAATCAGTAAATGATTAATGATTCAGAGATGGTCCTTATATTTTATCATGCCTCAACAATTTATTAGTGTATTAATAGATATCTATTGAGCTAGTTCCTTAACTAGCATATATTAATTTAAATCTGAATAATGGTTGTCTTATTTCATACTTTTATAATTAAAATTGCAGTGATTTCCCCATTTATTAGCAACTTTAATGGATGCACCTAATTAAATTGCAGCGTGATTAATAGATATTTGAATATAGACATAAGATGTTTACAAATATTGTCTATTTTCTGCTTTATTAAAAGGTGGCATGTTTTTGGCACCACTTCATTTCAATTTTAATGACCAAGGCTTAGGAAGTACTCTGCTGAAAATGATGAAAGACGGAGGCTTGAGGCTTCTAACTGAATTAAATTAGGAGAGTTTCAGTGTCCTGTTCAGTGTCCAGATTTCACTCCAAGACCAACTGTTCTACAATAAAATGGCTTAAAAACTTCTACTTCTTGCAAATGTCCAAAGTTTCCCTTGGTTTTGGTCTTTCAGTCTCAGAAGGTAAAATGTCTTTCATTAATTTCAGTTCTTGCAAACCTCTTAATTAGCATGATAAATAAATAACTCATCCATACTTTAAAACAAAGCATTTATTAATGCTTTAAAAGAAAGGGAAAAAACAAAACAGCACAAAACAGACAAAATCTCTCAAGAACAGACAAATCCTAACTGCTGAAAATCCAGTTTTAGCAGCAGCTGGCTTTTGCATGTCTGACAGAGTGCAAGATATAAGCTGGATACCTAGAGACAGAAAAAGATTAAATTAGATATGCCCTCTTCCAGCGGTTGTGGGATTTAGTGCCACTATACTTTGGTTGATTTAGATCCTTAAATTGCAGTCTTTTAGAGATTTTCTTCTCAGAACAGCGTCTAATCCCCACCTCTCCCTAATCCCTCCTACAGCTCCTTTGTATTGTCTGAGGAATTTCCATGTGCTTAGGTCCATGATTTTTATTAAGATCTTTCCAAAGCACAGGGGAAGTTTAGAATGCAAACCCAATTTACAGTGTTCGTGTTCAGCTGCATGGAAATTCACCTAAGCCAGCCAGCTGGAAAACCCTGAATGGAAGACATTCACTAGAGTATTCCTTGAAATCAGTATTCCCTGCTTCCAGGTGGATATGCCAACATTTTCTTTTTCCCCTCCTTCTTGTCCAATATTTGGTTCTGAATAAGTACCTAGTTTGTTTATTACAGGATTCTTCTGATACTTGCACTTGTATTACCACAGACAGGAAAGAAATTAGATTATTCATAGTCCTACATCTTCTCCCTATCCTTTTGTTAGGAGGATAAAAGTAAGGGCCTAAGGACTGGGCTAAAATTATGTCGTTTTTGGAGTTAATCATACTTTGAAAAGATATGACAAATGATGCTCTTCAAGCAAAAATTGGGGGAGTGCAAGGCAATCATAGCAGAATTGGGTGCAGGCATTATCTATTTTTTACCAAAATTTCCATGCTGAAGCAAATTCTCGTAATCAGTCCTTTAAGGGCTATGGGAATTAACTTAGTGGAAGTGTAAGAATCAAGAGACTGTAGATACCAATATGCTCTCATTTCACAGGATGTATGAATTACATGCTAATGTTTGGCTGTGTCTCCAGAGCATTTCCCCATGAACAGTTAAGATCCTGTGTTAGTAACAGACATGACAGTATTAAAAAAATTTAAAATTTGTGTAAGTGTGAACCAGTGATGTCCTGATAGCAAACATGGAGAAAACTGGGATCTTGGGCACACTCTGTTCCTAAGGGAAGAGCTAGAGCATGTGTGTAGTTCAGCACAGGTCTGAGATACCAGAAACATCATAGAACATATAATAGATAATTAAATTTCATGCCTTACCACTTACATTCTCTTTATGTAGTCCCAGCTAGAGAAAGAAACAGTTACATGGGGAAATTACCATTTACTTTGAGACATAATAGAAATGTAAGAAGTTTCTTCACCATCCCAACATTTTCATTCTATTTGTAGGACTGATCATTATAAAACATTATGTGTAGGATTTAAAAGAAACATAGTAAAAAATGAAAAAAAAGTAAATATTTTACCTTAATCAAAATAAGAAAATAAGATCACAATAGCTTTCATTATTTTCATTAATCTTATTAAAGAAAAACTTGTCAATATGGTTTCTTTACCTCTTAATGTTTCTGACAATTATGAAATATTCTGCAAGAGACTAAAAGATGGTCTAGTTGCTACAAGTTAACCACACACAACTGAATAATTTAATTCAGCTGCATGGTCATATGTGTCTACTGAGGTTCTTACTCCTGTACAGTGGTTTTCTCATATCCAAGGTTAACAGTTTTGCAGTAAGAGGGACCCAAAGTGCAGAAAAAATATCTCAGTTGGGACTGTGGGGGTTTGTAGTGTGTGAGGTATTTCTAGCTAGAGCTCTCAAAGAAATTTTCCTTTTTGGCTTATGTCAGTGATGCTAAATGCGTCAGCTGGCTATTGAGCAGATAAAATTATGACAGACAAACAGATAAAATTATGACTTTGTCATAGTGAAAAATTGATTGCAAATTTTAGCTTGATAAAGATCTCAGACAGAAAGAACCAGTATCTGTTATTCTTTTCTATTCTATTCTATAATGAAAGCCCCAGTACCCATTAATATAAAACATTGTCTAGGTCAACAGGATTCCCAGGAGAAGATCTGACAAACAGTTCACTCACTCTGCTATATGGCAGATTCCCAGCATATATGCATTGTCTGAAACATGTGACAAAAGCAGACATTTCTGGTCCTTCTTCTTAGAGCTCAGGGCAGAAGAGGCCTTTGAATGGTCCCATCCCAAAACTCCCCAGCTTTCTCTGCTAAGGGAACCTTTTGTACTTTTGTGTCTGTGTCAAGAGATGACTTACTGCTAAGCTGCAGGTAGCACTGTACATCCCCCTAGCTCCACCTGTTCCCACGGGATGCTGGGAAAAACACTCTTCCAGTCCTTGCAGTTCTGCCATTATCTGTTGGCAAGGACAATCACCCAACCTTGGCAAGCCAGGAAAGCTCTCTCTTGCATGATCTACCTCCATGTGTGGATGCAATGAAATGCCTGTTGACATGAGATATCTGCATGAGGTGTGATGACCTGAGGAGTGGCTTACAGACAAGTATGCTCTGGCAGGAACATTTTAGCCTCCTATCCACATATATCCTGGCTTCCCCTTTAGCAATTAAACACAGATAAACCTATTAGTCTTCACATAATTTCCAAGGACTAAGGAAAGCATGTGATCTTAACTCTGGTCAGATTTTATTAGAGTAGGTGCTCTTGTAAAACATGCCATTTGTTTCTTTAGAAAGATAATTAAACTAGCAGGGAAAAAATGCTTAATGTGGTAGCTAGTGCAGAAACTGTTATATCACTGTGCTATTCAGATTTCACATTTTAAAAATCTTGACGTGTCTGTAAATCAATGAGCTATTTTTGTTTGTTTACCTGATTGTAAGCTGGCGAAATTGAATATATTTATAAATGCCGATATCTCCTGTATTAAGAACAGCAAGTTCAGTACAAAGCACACCTGAGCCCTCTGAATTTTGTCAGATATTTATGTCATTTCATTATCTAAGTTTTCAGATTATTTCACCTCAGTTTCAGTTTCTTAATGAAAAACAGTCGTTTCTCCTGCTGTTTTGATTTACTATTTTACTGAATTTCATACTTATTTATTCATAAGATAAAATCCCTGTTCTGTTACATCTCCCCTCAACTCTTTAGAGAATTTTTTTCAAAAGGTTATGCCAATTCTGCTGTCTATATAGCTGAAGAATTTAACAAT
Organism: Callaeas wilsoni; assembly: GCA_013398955.1. NCBI lineage: Eukaryota > Metazoa > Chordata > Aves > Passeriformes > Callaeidae > Callaeas > Callaeas wilsoni. Next base: position 42,374 of record VWPU01010981.1, read on the forward strand.
TGATGGACCTGAACTAGGACATCAAGTTGTTGATTCTTTGTGTTTTAAATCCATGGAGATGCACTGCATATTTTGATCAAAACTATCCAGAATTAAACATAGATTTTTGTAATGATTGCTTCATTTTATGTTATTCTTTCCCTTAGATATAAGTGTTAGCAAAGTTAAAACAAAAGAAAAGTTATTCCTGGGAAATCAGCATGATTCATATATTCTAAGTTTATTTCAAGAAATAAATTGATGTTTTGGGATGATTTTATGCAAGTAGCCTGTTGTTTATTCCAGTGAAGATTTAAGCCTCGGAGAATGACTGGAACAGCTTCCCCTTGGCACAGTCAAACTATTTGAGTTACTCAGTAGAGCAGGATTGCTGGATTGCTTCAGTTGCTTCTTGCTGGTGGAAGATCACTTGGATACAAAGCAGTGTGTGTAGCTGGTGGAGAGACTCCATGAAAATTTGGAGAGAAATCTCTGTCTCAGGGAATTTCAGTACAGGGTAAAGACATTTTGGAAGAAGGGCCTGTCCACTCCTTTTAAAGATCTGGTTTCTAGGATTAGCTTTTTTGGTTTTCCTGGTTGCACACGTACACATACTCTCCTCAAACACTGACACGCACACACTGAAACATGCACGTATGTTCGTGTGGCAGAACTTCCTAAGGACAATGTTGAACTGCAGCACATCTAAATACAAAGATTTGTATGAGGGCAATTTCATTTCTTGATCTGGGTTAACTCCCTGCCCAAAGCATTATTTTTATTATTTCTTTAACAGTCTGGGCTAGCTCCAAGCCCTGTCTCCCACAAGCTTTGACACTTTCTCTATCTTACCTGAGTTTCTTTTCATAAAAAGGGGAATCTGCCGGCATCCAGCTACAGCATGTTGTAAGCAGTTCTCAATTCCTCCTTCTGCAAGATTCCTGCAGTTGACAGCTTCTCTACATCCTGCTTTGAACTCTATTCCAGCCAGCCCATGCTGCACCCAGCATGACACAAGATGTTCCAGAAGTCCTCTTGTTTCTCTACTTTAAAAACTCTTCACCTTCTCTGCTTTCTGACAGTTTGCCCTTGCTCTGACTCCTGCCTTCGCATACTGCGTTGTCACAGCCTGCCAAAGATGGTGTGCCAAGAAAGGGGAGCACATCTGCTTCCACATCTTGGCTAGGTCAGCAGAAAGAGAATTGATTTAATAACATTTATTTTTGGAGATTCTACCTTTTTTGATCCAATATAATCAAATCAACTAGTGAAATAATCCCTAAACTGGCTATTTTTCCTTCAATGCTTGAAACCATAACACAAGTTAGCTCTCAGTTCTTCCTGATATGGATTAAAAACACACTAACTAAAAAAAAAAAATCTAAGGCACTTTGGAATTGAATTAATATTATCTCTAATTGGTTAATAAACTACAGCTGGATTTTGAAGAGCTAATAAGACTCAACAAGTCTATAGTCAGGAGCAAGACTCAGTGTTTGGAACAGACAATTTCAGCCAAGCGGTCTTTTATTTCCACCAACAGAGTTAGACCAAGTCCTAACACTCTAGAAAATGCTACCCTTTGCCTTTATACAGTAATAAAGACTTGATGGGGTTTTTTATATGGAGTTTATATCAGCTGAGTAAGAGGCAGCTGGGGTTTGTATGATAATAAGAGTTAGAATTCATTGCCACGAGTAGGCAAATGAACACAATAAATTATAAAGCCAAATAAAATTGTCAAGATGCATTTTTGAAAACTCAGTGATTTTTCAAAACAGTTTTCTGTACCTTTCAGAGTGATTAAATGTGACCGGTGCAGAAAAAACAACTGGCAGAAAATAAAAGTACTAATTGTGAGTGCCTGGGCAGCTACGCAAATTAACGATAAATTTGTGTTTGCTGACTAGGAAAGAAATACAGACTGTCCTGAGGGGAGAATGAAGTCTCACTGTGCAGTACAAAACTTCAGGTTAGGGACAGTGTTCCAAGAGTTAGAGGAAAAAGCTTGCTGAAGCACCAGTAAAGACAAACCCTGGAAAACCATTGACAAACTTCATGCTTGAGCTTCGTATTTTAGCTAGTTTTTTTTGATTATTTATTCGTTTGAGTGATCACATTGAGTCAGAAGACACACATCGCTGTTGTTAATTTACTTCTCCTGCATCTCTGCTCCTACAGCTTTTCAGCAAGTCTGGCAACCCTCCTTTGAGTCATGTTCACCTGCAAAGGCCTCTAAAATGAGGTAAGCAGGTAATGTTCAAGAAACTGGTGTTTAGGTACGAGAAAACATCGATTCAAAGAAAGCATCCTCTGCTACCTGTACTCTGCCTGCATCGCAGGATGGCGTTGTGTCTGCTGAAGTGTATGGCACGGATTTAACTTGAAATAATACCATTTTATAGCACAGAAGTTTATCTGATACAGTACAAAGATTTTTGCCTTTGCTGTTTTGTAATTTAATGACTACTGTAACTTAATTCACCAGATACCCAGTATCGTGACTATTGGTAGCAATGAGGTCAGCATCACCTCTTGAAATATGGCTAGTGGATATATATGGCTAAAGGATAGTGAAGAAAAAATGTAAAATTTGTTAGGAACTGTTTTCCACTGAGCTCTCACAGAGGGGCTATATAAGCCAGCCACTAAGTAATGAGGGTTTTGACATAGTTCTTGCAGAGATTCCTAATTACCCACCAAAAAATCTTTTATTCCACTGACTGAAGCAATTAGTGATTTCTGAACACGTGATACTCAATCATGTGGCCTTGCTGCATCTATTCCCAATGACTGTGTGACCAATCCCTCACCAAACAATTTTCAGAGGCAGAAACAACTCGGCAGTGGAGCTACTTACATGGAGTAATGTTGCTTTGGGTATATTTTTGAGGATGAATTTTGAAGTGCATCCACTCCTTTGGATGAAAGATTTCTGCCGGTAAGGTTTAAGATGGCGTTAAGGTGGCCTCCAGGAAAGCAAGCATATCGGTAGTTGAAATGGGTAGGATATACTGTGTATGGAAGAGCAAGTTATATAACAAAATGACCTAGGCTTAAGGTGTTTATTCTAGAGCCCATAGACACATGTTCTTATAGCTCATGGCTATTTCTCTATCAGTTTATACACATATGTGAGAATCATTAAAATAGACCTTCGTGACGAATACAGGGATAAGGATCATAGGCAAATTCATAAAACACAGACCACAGTTTTTCTAGTTATTTCTAGGAACTTAAGTATCTTCCTTAAATTCAAATCTTCATTGACAGAGTCTCTTTTTCTAGTCAGTGGAAAACACCTGAGAAAGATTTGGCCCATAGGAGGGTCAAATCATCTTCTGGAGAAACTTGATCCACTTTTAACTGAAGATGTCTTGTTCTATCAATTATATAAGAAGTCCAGAGCAACTATGCTCCTGGAAACCTCAATTAAATACTGAAAATTTGTCAGAGTAAAATGGCCCCAGGAAAATGGTTCCGAAAACTTCAAATGCACCAGGCTGTGTTGTAATTCAGTTAACAGACTTTCAAATTAGTCAGGAAATGTGATCAAAGCATCACATTAAGGCACTATTAAGAGGAATACACTTTGATCATGACTAATGAGGTGCAAAAGCAGAGAAAAAAAAGAAAAAGAAAAAACTTCTGTGGAATAGAAAAATAATTAAATGTAAGAACTAATCTGCCTCCATACTGTCTTATTGACAGGGCAGAGGTTAATATCAGTGCATATTTAGGCAGACGTTATTATCTAATTCTCTAACCAGTTCTTTTCCTGAAAGCTAAGGCTACTTGTGCTGAGAGTAAAAGTGATTAAACATAAAAATATTAGGTGATAAATGAGTGGCTCTAATGTATTTTTTCCATACCATTTTAGGACTCAAGTATCAAGTCTAGATTCCAGTGTTTGGAAAAATTGGTGCGGCTGTGCTAATGTATCAAAAGACTAGAGCTAACCAAATATTGAATAGATTGAGCTTTGTGTATCTCTCTGTGAGAGATTAAGTGAAAGCTCCATTTATTAACAGAAAACTAGAAAAACATCATTTAGTTGGTTTTTTCTACTTTCTAAGAAAGGATACTTTTAATTTTTAGATTTCTCATTCATTTGCCAGATATTACAGGGCCTCTGGTTTATTGATAAGGAATCTGGTATTGGTGTGGTTTGTACTGCAAAAAAAGTATAACCATGCTACTGGACATGAAGGAGGCCTCTGTGCTCCATGCTCTGCTTATCTAGCACAATAAATATGTGTGATAAGAAAGCTAGATTTAAAGTGAATTTAAAAGCTGTGAATTTATCATCATTTATCTTCGGCTTTTATTGATCTAAAAAAGGCTGTGCTATCAAAAAAGGAAAAATAAAATGTCTTATAAATAATGTGAATCAATACTTCTGATGTATTGTCACAACTGTTGGTAGTATGTAATATAACAAATGTAACACAAACAGTACTCAGGGTCTTAGATGAAATTTCAACCAAGCTGCAGAAGCTGATGGGGATACACATTTTCGTAAGCAGTGCAGCAAACTTTATACTCTGTTTCCCTACCATCAGCTACATCTAGCAGCAACAAGGTTGTATAAATAATATATTATCCAATAAACAGCATATAATTATGTTGCATAGGTGTGCTGTGCTATCTTGAGTAGGTATGGTATAGTACACATAAATATGGTGGGATATAGTATGAATATATTATTATCCTATGAGTATATTATATAGTTACATAGTACATACATTATTATATGGTATTAGTAAAATTTTATTATAACATGCACTAGAAAAGCCAGATTAAATAAGGTTTATGTCACTTTTTAGTAATATGCATATGGTAATCTAAAATACTACATGGAGTCTATAACCTGAATATGATACACTGACTACTTCTTTATTGAATTAGTGAATTTATATTTTGAAAATCCAAAGATCTGGGTAAGAACTATCCCTTTTATATTGTGACCACTAAAGCTAGGGAAATTGTCAAGTTTGTTGCGTAGTTAGAACTCAATTTATACCACCTACGAATGTCATCCTTGACATTATGTTCTGTCTTTTCTCATTGATTAATGGTGGGCCTTATATTGAAATACAAGATAACAAAACCAAGGATATTTTTAAGCATGGTAGATAGAAATGCTTTTAAAGTATGAATTAGAATTACCCTGTAGAACATATTGACAAAATATCACTGATCGTAAAAATTTATCGGCGATTATTTGGGCAAGATGACCTCCAGAGATCCCTTCCAGGTTCAAACATTCTGTGAGTCTGTGGTTAAAATTATTAAAAGCTTAAATAGCAAGAAAAGTGTCCTGGTTACAGGAAAGGGGGGTGGAGTTTGGCACTGTGTGGTGTGACCAAGTTGTTTGTTCTATACCACCCACACCACTGCTGGGCCATGGTTCCAGCAGGACGAGTCGGGGTGCCGAATGGGAAGTGTGCCCTCTTGCCTTGCCCTCTCCAGCAGAGGAACTGCCACCATCAACCCCTGAGGGCTCCATCCCTCTGCTGCCCACCACTTCCTCCCTCCTGTCTTCTCCGGAGCGCAACTATGGACCCTCGCTGCTGATAGGGACAGTGGTGCCACTGCCGCGCATGGTACTGAAGGGGCAGCTCCAAGGCGTGGCTGAACCCAGCGGGGCCAGAGTGGCACGGAGTCAGTGCCCCCGTGAGAATGTTTCACCCCAGAGCGGCAGAGATTTGGAAGTGGCAATGCAAGCAACTGCGCGGGAGTAAGCTCAGCAGAGCGGTTGCACGACCGAGATTCCAGAGGTTGGTTTGTCCTTGTTTTCTGTTCTTTTTGGGCTGGGGAGGGGGAAATGTTAACTGCAGGAGCTCCCCCACCACACTGTCTTTGTTTCCTGACTCCCATGTGGGCGGCAGTCAGAAACGGCCACTGTATCGCCTTGTCTGGGGAAACCACGCAGCTGCGGCCTACGGGGAGCGCCGCCATCTTGGCTTCGTTCACAGTGGTGAATACCTCTTTGCAGGTAAATCACCTTCTCCTCTTTTGTATACTTCTGCTAGTAATATTACTGTTGTTAGTGTCTTATTCCACTGTTTTTAGTAAATTTCTTTTAGTAAATTGTTATTTCAAATCTTTTTGTTCCCTCTCTTCCTTACTGGAAGGGTTGCCAAAGGAGAGTGACTTTTTTGGAGTTTAATTCTCTGCTGGTGCAGCACATTTAATTGGTGCCCAATGTGAGGCTCTAGAAAGAGGCTGAGATAACAATTTTGACCAAAATAGTTGTGTATTAGGTACAGAATTCCCTGGTTATCATGTTGCTCAGTCTGTGCATCTGTATTGTAGGAGTTGTATTAGCCTCTCTTCATTGCTCAGTGTTCCCTTTGGTTACCCATAGGTAGTACACCATTCTCATCCTCTTACATGGGCTCCAGCAGCTAAAATGTACACCTTTAGTCCTGAAACTAAAGGTGTTTTAAGCTGCTCTAATTATCAAATGGAAAAGAAAGATTATTTATTGGAATGCTCGGCTTTTTGGTAAGGCAATAAATAAAACATCAAAATTACTGAATTAATTGACTAAAACAGCAGCTGGTTCCTATGCCAAATTATCAATGAATTCCTCACTTCTGATTAAAATGTGTTGTGGAGCAGATTTTTTTAAAAAAAGCAAACAAGTAAAAACCAATTAGTATTTGTTTATAATGCTGATCAACATGTCTAGTAACTGTTGCTAGCATTTCCATGAGCAATTGTGGTTTTCGGTATTTCTAAATTAATAAATTTACTTTGGCCACGTAGTTTACAATTGACAGATGGTGGCTGTGCAATGTATTTTGGAACAAATGAAGCTGACAGACTGTAGGTGGGTAGTATATTGAGCTGGCCAATCAGCATTCTGTCCACACGTGAATAGCGCAGTTTATAAGGTAAATTTTTTGTTTCTATCCTGTCATTGAAAACACAATTAAATACTCTGAGTACAGAAATTAAAAAAAAAAAAGGACCAGTTCTTCAGATAAACTGTGTCCATTTGCCTGACCAAGCACGGAGCTAACAGAAACATGTTGATTTAGATAACTGAAGATATGACCACTAGTGCATGTATCAAGAATCACAGAAAGATATAAAGAAACTCTACTGCATTTGTAAAGATTTAGCACTTTGTCTTCTCCATACAGAATGAATGGGATGTTCTATTGGTTTTATCCATCAGCTTCAGGTGGTATCCTCTGACTAGACTCTGCAAGATGCTCTCATAACTTGAATAAAAAATCTGGATTTTTATTGTAAGAGCACCAACAGGCCATCAGAAAGTAAAAAATGTGCTGTAGAGCATTTAAAGCTTGGGGAAAAAATGTTACTTTAAATTCTATTTCTGATCAGGAGCCAAAACCAAAACATATTTTCACATATCCCAACAGAAGGCTTCATTGTACTCAAAGATGAGTAAAGTTTTAGAAAAAAACAGGGACAAAATTTTAAGGGATTCTAATTTCTACGAATTTGATTTCTTTGATGCAAACAACAAAAATGTGCATATTCCCTGATAATTCTCATCCTACTCAAACTACAGTCTACCTGTCCGTAACAGGGTTGTGTGCCTCATAAGATCCAAGAGCTCCATCAGTCCTGTTCAGCTGCCCCGTCTAACCAATGCATGCTGTAAGAGGAAGAAGGCAGGTTGCGTAAGAAACTGGGTGAAATAAGGGCTGCCAGACTATGATCTGAAGATGGAGCTAAGCCAGTTGTGTCTAATGCAATGATCAAATGAGTGGCAAGTTGCTGAAGATGGTTTTGGTCTTGATTTCTTCCAAAGGCCTTGGCTTTTTGTATATGCTGAGAGGTCAGGAAAAGGTGGCAGTTAGAATCTTTGTGAAGAAAAGAAGAAGCAGAAAGGAAAGTGTTGTTCAAAAGCTAAGAGCAGGAAATGGCTGTGAAAAGGAATGTGGTCACGAAGATACCATGGAAGAAAATGTGGCAAGTTGATGAGGAGAATGTCCAGGCAGGAACTGTGCTGAATGCAGAAAACATAAAGCCAATTGTAAGATCAGTGAGTTCCATGTTGAGAAAGTGCTAAAAGCTGCTGGCAGAAGGGCAAAGGGCAGGAGAAACATACATTTTCTAGCACTAGTACATTTTTTAGAGCAGAGTAGCAAGAAAACTGGGAAGGTATCTGAATACTTCTAAATCACCAGGTGGAGAAAATGAAGTCAGCATAGATGAGAAGGGTAACAAACTTTCTCTTCATTTAAGAAGTTAATTTTGAAAGCAGACGGTTGTGCAGGGTAACAAAAAGCTCAACAGCAAATGAGGAAATGTAAAAAATTTTAAGTCAGGAACTGGCAAGAAAAATGGTCATTGAATTTCTAAAGAGATGTTTCATGAATGCCAGATAATTTAACTACAGAAAGAACCTGGGAGATGTGTTTTGTAATTAACAGGCATGAGGTGGAATTGGCTGCTGTAGATGAAAACTGATGGGAGACCTAAAAGTAAGGTGCTACCTGGAATCAGTTTTACTGTGCCAGGCGGGTACATTGATAGATGACTCTTATTAAACTCTGATTCCTGGTTAGCTCATGTGTGTGATGAACTCTGGGAGACCGAGGCCAAATAAAGGAGCAGCTGAGGGACTGGACACCATCTGGCAAGGAATGAAGGAAGAAACGTGTTGTATTGCAGGAGTTGGCCTGGTTTTGAAGAAGACTTTAAGAGGTATGTGTACAATAGCTAGCTAGATTCTCTGTGAGTTGTGAGGTCTTGAAGCGCTACTTCAGTACTGATCCTGAGACAAAACCAGGCAGTAAATGGCTTGTGGGTAGTTGGAGGGTGATGAAAATCTCTAGACATTTTGCATACAATCTGTCTGGAACTCACCATATGCCATGAGGTTCTGAGGTATACTACTGCCATGTGGTGTTCTGAGAGATGTGGCTGCCATACACAATGAAGCAATTGAAAAATGTCTCCATTTGACGTTGCTTGCAGTGAACGATGTCTCAGCATGCATCTCTTTAACTGGAGCACAATCTAACAGCAATAAGCAATGGCCACACTATCTACCATGATGACGATGATTAATGTCAATGTTTTAGCTTTTTTTTATTCCAGATTAAATCTTGTGATTCACTTCTCCTCTTGTACAGTTAGATGAAGGCTATCATGTAATTTACTGAGGTCCTCAAGTTCAACACGTACATAAAGAAATTGACATGGTTCTTCCTTCTTTCAGTCAAATACAAAATGTCCAGGAAATATGGCTGACAGCAATTGCATTAATGGCAAAATATGTTTCATAATGTCTTAGTTTTTCTGATTTTAAAGGTAAATTAACTTTTTCTAAAAAGCACAGAAGCTTTAATAAATTAAATAATCCGTGGCAGATATCTCTTGACTTTTGACTTAACCGTCTACAATGACCTCAGTATTTGAAAGAATCTTTGTGATGCAGCTACAAAATACCATGGTTGATCCTTCCCTTTGGAGATGTATTGAATACAAATTCAGGCCTAGAGAACAAGCACAGCTTGTTTATGTATTGATCTTAACACTGAAATTACCATGGCAATTCTCCAGGACATGATGTAGGTAGATAGGTGTGACTTGCTGTGTTTACAGATATCTGAGCTTAGTTAGTTCTTGAGATGTCTCTGTAAAGAATATCATGGATGTTTTTGTCTCAGTCAATTGTTATTATGCAAATATTAAGTAATTTCAGTAATGTCTTTTTTTGTCTCTAAATATCACAATGTTAGGAAGAGAGAAATATTTACTGGGGCACTGAATAAGAAAGCTTTTATTTGAACAGTACTTGTCTGAAATTTGATAAAGCTATGAAGGGGAGAAAAGAAAATCTCTGTATCACTGTCACTTACATAGACAATGAAGGGGAATGAAAACCACAGGTGAAAGAAGCTAACTGTAAAACGATGGGTGAGTAGAAATCAGAAGGATGAGACTGGGAGTAATTACAAGCTCAATGATCAAGTTTTTTAAGGACAAATGGGGAAGGGACACACTTTCGGAACAGCAAGCTGCAATGTTATAACTGTAGGTTGAGGGAAGGAGACAGTTATTGTCAGGACACTCAGATGTTTTTCCTTAAAGGAAAGTCATCGTATTTTTGGATGTTTATGCAATGAAAGACAGCAATCGTATTTGTTTTAACAATGTGTTTCTAGAAACGTATGTGTTCCTGAAGAGCTTAATAGATGGCAATAGGGGAACTGAATTGTTCGCCAGATTTTATTAATAACATGCTTCATGTTGAGAAGGAGAGAGGAAATACAAAGGTTTAGAAGCATGTGGGGAAGTTATTAAAGTTTTCTTTCATGCTAAAGAAAAAAGATATTGAAATCTGTATCTAAAATGACTGGCTTTTCAGAGCCAAATCTTTAGGAGAGATCTAGTGGTAGTTACACAGATAGACATTAAAGGAAAGAGCTGGCATTTCCCTCAAGTGTAGAGGATGACCACTGGCATTTCAGGAGTGGTAATTATCCTGAGTTCTGCTGCATAAAATTGCTGTGGAATGAACCTCTTCTAATGAGTTGAAGTTATCCATTTTACCTGATTACTTTTTTAATGTAATTTTATGCCTTGTTTAGAAGTCTGCCCCTTCCCTGTTGTATCTTGCTATATCTGATATTTCATTTGTAGTGCTGTACCTTGGTGTTATCAATGCTGTAAGTGAATAAATAGCTGGAGTTTGGAGTAAGGTCAGTTATTTATTTTGACCAAATGAGTTGTCTGAGCTCCATGCTGATTGTAGCTCTTTGAATCCCAGACCATACAAAGAGGTAAGCTCTTCTGTATCTACCGATCTGCAGACTCAGGCTGGGATATGGCAACTATGCCATGTTTTCTCTTTCCCCTCCCTCCTTCTTTATCAGCTGGCACAGAGTCTGCAAGGCAAGGTGATTTTATGATCTGTGCTTGTGGATAACTAGAAAAATGTCTCTGAAATGTGTTTCAAGAAATTTCTTGTTATGAGAGAACTTGCGCTCAACTTGCCCTTTTTTGGCCATAATGGCTTCAAAAAATGGTTGTTTAAAATGGTTGGGAAAAATGGTTGTTTAAAATGTCAAATTAAAAAATTCACTGCACAAAAAGAAAAGAGCTTTTTGGGTACAAAAGCGCTACTTCAGACAGTTCCATTCAAAATCAATTTGAATACTAAGGAATTCAAGGAAGATTATATAGAACAGAAGGATTTGACACTTTAAATTGAGTACTCACTAGACATCTTCTGAAGGAAATCAACTTGACAGGCACTTTAAAACAAGAAAAAGAACTAATGCTTGCATATTAATGAGGAGCATATTAGAATATTTTCTTCTAGAAAACAGAATATTTCTACTAGAAAACAAATAGCTGTGAGAGAGATAACAGCTGGTATGGGAATTGGTAACATTCTTATCTCAATTTACAGATGCTGGCTAATGGCTCCTTGTGTAATGTGTGAATGAGTATACCTAAAGGGTCATAAACCTCAGGAAATTCCCCCAATACTCAATAGTGAAAGGGGAAATCATGTCTGTTTTTCAAGAAAAGCTGTTTTGCTCTTCCTTAATGTTAGGAAAAGTTCTATCATGTGGGCTGAACAGCTTGGCTACCGTATTCCTGCTTCTGGTGCTGCCAGTAAACTGATGTTCACCACAGTCTCTCAAAAGGTCTTTGAGGTCACGTCACTTAAATCTTTATAAACGAATTTAACTGCTGGATTCAATAAACAAATGCTAAGGATAAGACGTTGCTGATCACCAGAACAAGTAGTGATGCAAACAGTATGTAGTAGCGCAACTATGCTACTTGTTTATCTAAGTACAAGAAGAGGGTGCTTAACGCCGTGCTGTTGGCGATGTCGGTTGAGAAGCTGCTGCCAGTCCAGAAGTGCCCCGCGTAGGAGGGGACACTTCAGCAGTACCTTTGTACTTCTCAAGCTGGCTTCCTCACCCGTGCGATGGGATGCCCGTAACCACGCGCGCATGGGGCCAATAAATAGCCCACGCGTAGCCAGAGATAGATGAGGTGAGGCGGTCCTCGCTCGGAATCCCAACGGTTTATTACCAAACTCCCTCAAAGGGGTCCGGGTCGGGTCCAAGAGTGAACTTCCATTTGGGACACACTTGAAAGGGGTACAGGAAAGGGGCAGGGTAATACAGCATCAACCTATGGGGAGAAGGAAAGGGCGGAACAGAGGCTGGGTTACATCCTATTAGGGGATACAAGGGACGTCTGTCAACTGCCAGTCAGATAGACTGGATCTACATGGGATCACAGGAAATCAGTGGGAGAAACCTTTCTCACAGGGGGATATTTAACCTTTGGAGCTGGCCCTCCAATAGATTTCCTCTTTACCTGGGCTCTGTGGCCCCCTGGCCACCACCATTGTTGGTTCAGCCACCACAACAGTTGCTTCTCACTTGCCTACTGTAATTAAATTAATATGACCTATGTGGTGTTTTTATAGTTACTGAATGCATCCAGATGTGGAAACCTCCACTTTTCTTGGCAGCCTTTGGGAAATATTAGTTCAATAAGAAGTATTGGAAAGGACTTAATGCTCTTGACAGTTATGTTACCTGTCAAATGTTCACTAAAGTGAACTGTGGAAAGATTTCATTAATTTTATGATTTTTTGAACCAGCCCTGAGACTGTTCTTTTGCATATTAGTCTTCTCAAACCAGGAGCCAAACAAGGCATTTGAAGTACATGTACCAACATATCATAAGCATCTGAAGGAAGTGCCTCCAGCATCACACAACTAAACACTTAGCTTTGATGATCATCTTCTGCTTTTCTGGTAGCTTGGCTACCTTTTATAGGTGACAGAGAAGACACCCGGTATCTAAATTGGCATGCTTGGGAAGTGCCCAAGTCCTTTCTGTGCTTTATTTCTCCCTGATCATGGATATCCTTTCCTTAAATATCTTTTTTCAGATTGTGGATTGAGCAAGAAATCTTAGTTCTAAACTTGATACTGATGCATGACCCTAGACGCTGCAAAAGGATAATCACTTCTGAGAGTTATCCCAAGTGCTTCGTACAGTAATCAAACAGGAATACTGTGCTAATACTGTAAATGGAGCAAAGGTCTCCTGAGTCTGTCTTAAGTGCAAGAATTTTTCTGTTAATAGGGGGAACTCTCTGCATTTGAACATATAACTGATGGCTTTATGATGGTTTTCACTTAATCAAAACCAATCTGTCATTGGAGTTTTTTAATCATAAAGGTCAAAAGCTTTTCATATGCTTTCTATCATTATTTCAGTCTCTAACAGAATTTGTTATTGAATATGTGTGTCTTACAGAATGAAATATACACCACAAATTTTATTTGACAATTCTTTGTATATTTCTGAATAAAACAACAAATATTAGATCTGATATAGGAGGAGTATAGGGCAGACCTAAACAAAAAAGCTGCCAGAGAAAGACAAATTGGCCAGACAGAGAGAAAGGGAGGACAGACAAATGCCCCGAAAATATACTCTATCTCCATTATTTAAATGTTTTCATGTAATTACAGGATGTATTGTACATATGTTCTTAGTCATCATCAGCCAAAGTGGATGGCAGGTACTTAAAATATTTCAAATTAGACAGGAGGCCCTGTTCTCCCTTCCTTGTAATGTCTGAATGTGTTGACAGAAGTCTAAATTACAGTCTCTGTTTCAAGGTGGCTACATTTGAAACATCACACCAGTTTATAAATCTCAAATTGCAGTGACCCAATTCATCAATACCTGTCTTTGCTTCTTACTCTGTTTCAACTCATTTTTCTTCTATATTTAGGACTGGAAACAAACAAAAAATGTACCTTTTTTATCCATCTTGTGTAGCTGATTTGGTATTTGTGAAAACAAGAAGGTAACCTGCTTTTTAGAAAATATGCTGAACATGGTATGTTATAGATCAAATACCTGAAATGTTATTTTTCATTGCTTTGTGCATCAATGTGTTTATTTTTAAGCCAGAAAATCACAGTACAAACTTTCATATAGTGATGAAAAATTTGAAGTAAACTTGAAGGACAGTAAACCAGTGGTTTGCATGTTAAAGCACAGGCTCTATAACATATTAGGAATGATGAAGACCCATACCACTTAGATGTGTATTTCCATGACAGGGTTGGAGGTTTGGCTACCTTAATTCCATGGGAGATGTTTCCCTTCTCTCCGAGTCTCAAGAGACTCACATCACAGAGCAACCTGATGGATATCCCACTTTCAGAAAAGCTTGATTAACTTTGGGAACACTGAGGAATGCTTCCCCATCCCACCCACTCTGGTTCTGCTCACTGCTGTAGGTTTCCTTTCATGTACGCACAGATATGTTATTCACAGCAGTGTCTGTTTGCTTCACAAGAGGAGAGGATAGCTACACCCCCATTTTCAGTTGATTCACCAAGGAATGAAAGACACACAGATCACTCCAAAGTGATCCGAAGACAGCAGATATTTACCAATAGGATGGGAAAAGCTGGATAACTAGAGTCAGGACTACTTTGGGTATTGGAGCTGCAAAATGGAATTTGGGTGAGAAAGCACAGGTTGGAAGAGGCACCAGCATGCCTTGGAAATGTGTCCAGTGTTAGCTGCGGTGTCTCTGCTAAGAATCTTTTCAATGAAGAGCAGCATGTACAGCATCCTTTCAGGTAATAACCTAACAGATGGAAAATCAAAGACCTGTATGAAGGGGCAAATGGAATTCCAGAGGGAAAACGAGCATCACGCAGCACAAGAGGTGTGGGAATGAACTGGGAGAAACCAGGCAAGCAAGCATCCTTTTTGTTAATGGAACTCTAGATTTCGAAGTGCAGTGGAATAGCTGATTTTGTATAATCAAATGATTTATCTACTTGGAGATGTAATTTTTTGCAGGCATGAATGGGAAGCTGCTTTGGCCGATCTGGTTGCTTACTGAGAACTCTGTAATTCTCTTTGTGAGAAGTGTGTGCCCTGGGTTGTATTTACTGACATTGTTTTTGCATCTTTGACAGTCCTTATGTACCATGTTACCGTAGATGTCTAATTGAGCAAGAGGAGGGACAGGGAGGGTGTAAAGGTTTGCTGGGGTGTTATGTGCTTTAGATCAAGCAAAACAGAACTGCAGAAGTGCAGATAAATACCAGATGGAGACTTACTTTTTTGGCTCACATTTTTTGTTTTGAAATGTGTTGAAGCATTTTATGAGAAGGACATGGTGCCATCCAGAATTTCTGTCAGCCTTGCTTCATTTGTTTGACTGGGTATGTGCCTTAGCTATAGATTTACCCAGGAAATTTTGAGGGATTAACACTGATTTCTCAGCTTTAGTACATAAACTGGAGAATGCAGTGCTGCTTCTTGCTCTTGATGTCATCACTTTTCTGCAGAGTGATAGATATGTACATACAGAAAATTGATACATGATCTATTGTCTAAATCTGAAAAGGCCCCTTAGGCTGGGGACACCTGCATTAATTTAGGAGATTCTGAGCTTCCTTCTCCTTCATTACTGCAATTGTCTGAACCATTCTGTGGTGGCTTGTTAGAGAAAGTTTGATTGGCTTTACAGTATTCTTCCTATATATTATCACAAATATTCAATTTGTGCCTACCTCTGACCATCCAAATCCTAAATTAACACATAAAAAAACTGGGTAAAGGCACCCAAGTTGAGCCATTGTGTTGCTGATATACAGTGTTTTCCAGACAAAGTTAATGGTGCAGTAGGGATGACTTCTGAGGTAATGAAACTCACATGGGAGTCAGCTATTGAAATGCAAAATCCTTATCAGCTTTCTCAAAGCTGTAAGAACTGGCTGTTTTCTCGAATATCACTCCTGACCTTCCCAACACTGACCATAGTAAGGGAATTTTGTGGCTAGGCTCACTGACATTTCCTTAAAAAAGGAGTAAAATAAATGCACAGGCAAGAACACTTACCATTTGCTTGCTGTATATTTTACAGTCTCCCCTGATCCCTTGTCCAGTGTTTGCTTGTTTGCAGATCTGTTGACCCTCTTCACTTGTTCATAAACCACTTGCATAGTTTTCTGGGTGTAGAGGAGAGAAAAAGGGAGAGATTTTGGAGAAAATGGGGAAGAGAGGTAGAGCACTAAGAAACTCTTTATTTTGCTTCTAATTCTTTTCTGTTCACTTAAGCTTTCTTGGTATTTTTTTGTCTTTAGTGCTGCTTTTTTTTTTTCCCCATGCTAAAGAGTTTGGTAACTAAAAAAAAAATAAAGTACAGCTTTGAGAAAGGCCCACTGATGAGGACTTATTTTGGTCACTACAGCAACAGCAGATTTCTCTGCACAGAAAATTCTCAAAATCCAAAGAGCTTGCAACGAGAACAAAAAACCAGATAATTGTTATACAGGTGGACAGTAGATGGCCAGAAAAGATAAGCACCTCTAAGCTTCAAGAAGCAATTCAAAACATTTGTGGCAACTTTTGTGGAATGGAACCTGATATGTAAGCATGTCTGTGGTTTGGCTCATCAGTGGTTTTGACAGAAACTTGCCTGCAAGGTTTTAGGATGTGTTTGCATGGTCCTCAGCTTTGCCACTTGTGACTTACAGGGCTGGAGCTGTGTACACCAGCAAGAATCAGCTTAAGCCAGAATGTGTTTATCTCTTTCCCTTTCTTCCACCTTTTAAAGTTCAGGCATTCAAGCTCAGAGTAGGACACCTTGATGTAACGTCACTTATTTTCAGAGGTCACATGTTCCTGAGCTGGAGCCCTGGAGCAGTAGCTCCTCCAGTGCTTCGCTCCTGCCTTCACCACGGGATGCCACTATCAAATGCTTCCTGTAACTTCCTCAAACACAGATACTGATAAAGCAAACCATTTAACAAATGTCCACTGTTGTCCATTAATACATAACTCTGGGTGGTGTTGCACTCAACATTCAGTTACTTTCGTCTTGTGAACCTTTCTATTAGGATTTATTTCTTTTGCACTTGTTCATTGAATATCTGTATTATATAGTTAGTGTAAAACTATTAATTTCAAATCATTGTTATAAATAGTTCAATATATCTCCAACATGCCAGCACTGTAAATATTCTTTTGTCCAGAAATTCACAAATTTTGGAAAATATACTATTTTTGTGTCAGTTTTTAATGACATATTCTGACCTTCGTAAGAGAAAACTGTTAGGATTAAATTAAAACAAATGTCAGCATTACAGCCAGTGAAATTGTCTAATTGTCTTCTTTTTTTTCTTTTGCTTTGGTTTCTGCTACTTAATACAAAAGGGAATCCCTGCCCTTATGAGAAGACTGACAAATCCTATTGCAAAACTCTCTTAAATAATTTTAAACACCATGTATCCTCTTATCTACCCTGTTCAATTCTGAAAGTAGTAAGCTGGGAAATTCATAGGAAACAACTAGTGTCAAAAACAGCTTAAGTTTTGTCTCTGGTCTCTGAACCTCATGATTCTACCCTTACTGGCTCAACTCAATTACTTTTCCCAGATGATGGTCTGTATTAATGAAGTTTTTCCTCATGTGCAACGTATATGCTGAGCTAGTTGCCTTCTAAAGAGAGGAAAATTCTTCTCTATTTCATGACAGCTAGAATAAGCAATAGTGGTCCCAGCCATGTAGAAAGAACTTAGAGAAAATTAAACTGAGGAGAGAAAAAGGGATACTCTTGAAGTGGTCTTCTTGTATAGAGCTGTGTGACAGTGATAGCTATTGCAGGAGGCAATTGTAAAAGCAGGGCTGGGTAAAGCACTGATTGCAATATCTGTGAGAAAAATGAAGTATTCCTCATGGGCTTTGCACAGAGTCCAGGGGAAACCCGAGATATCTATCTGTCAGAAAGCTCCGTAGGGAGAAACCAGGACTGGTTTGGGAATGAAGATATGATGTGTATTCTTTGTAAGTAAATCAAATGAACCAAAGAAATACCAGATCCTTTTCAGACTAACCCAGTTGATGTAAATAACCTGGTGAAGGCCCATCTCTCTGTTAGATCTTAGGGGTCAAAAGGAACACAGTCTGTATCCATTTAGATGGCAAAAGCAAAAGGGTTATCAATATAGAGCAAAACTATATTGTTAGGCAGAAATTACTTATATGGAGTTAACATACATGATTTCAAACATTCATTTTGGGTATTTGGATATTTAAGATTGGGATATGTAATCTCCAATCCAAACATACACATGCCTCCATGAAGTGAAAAGAATTTAATGTAATCAAGACTTGCATCGTTATTATGTACTATTATATATCTAACAGCCTACAGCTCTCGCTTGTGAACAAATTATTTGAAGAAAAGATTTACAACAATCAGTATGCAAAGAAAAAAAATGCAGAATTATTATTTTAAAAAATAGTAGCCAATGTTTTTACTGTGTTTGCTGAATCAGAAACTAAAAGCTAGGGTACCTTTCCACATGAAAAAACCTTAGCCATGAGAAAGCCATATTGCTCTGAAACAATGTCCTTTTTTGTTTTATTTTGTTTTGTTTTGTTTTGAATTTGTTTTTTGCCTTTTTTTTTGGTTTGTTTGTTTGTTTTCCCTTGATGTGTGTGGGATTTTTTGTTTTGTTGTTTTGGGGGCCTTTTTGGGTTTTTTTCGGGGGTTTTGTGTTTTTTGGTTTTCTTGTTTTTTATAATTTAATTTTGCTTTTCAAAGTTCAATACCTTCAGCAGAGGGGAGCGAGCACATGTTAATGTAGTGTAGCAGGAAAACAGGAGTGTGTGTTTTGCCTTGCTATGAACATGAGGGAATGAAAGAGTTCTGCCACATCTGTGTTTTATACAGTCACTCACTGAAGAAAAGGACTCCATTGCAACCAAGATTAGTTTTTGAAGGGAAGAAACAGAATCCTGTGGGATTTGGTCCAGATTCACTTTTGGAGGTTCCTGGAGGATGAGTTTGCTATGAATACAGGGGGAAATGTCTTGTCTGTGTGGATCACAACGAGATGTAGGTTTACCACCATTGAAAAAGATTTGGGAGCTTTGGTTTTGTACCACATGCAGTGATGTTGTGGTTGCAAAACTGCGATTGCATTGCTCACAGACTAAATGGTAAATGATTAAAAGATTCTCAAGTTATCTTCAAGGAACCAAGTTCATTTTTGGAACTGTGTTATCAAATGCTGCCTCTATAGAAGTGTTAAGAGAGACGCACTAAGCAGCAAGCAGGATTAGTAGTCATTTATGCCTGGACTTAATCCATACCTTACTTCAAATAATATTTCCTGCTCTTGTGTATTCTGCAGGCATAGCCACTACAAACTGCAAATAGCAGAGGAACAACGGTATCTTTATGGTATCTTTAATAAAGTTTAATGGTAAACAAAAGATAATGTCATAAAACAATCTTATCACTTTCCAAATGAAACTGATTTTCCCATCCATGATCTCTAAATAGTATTTGGAATCCATAGAAATGATATAATGTTTAATCAGATTACATTATAAAAGTCTATTGACTCTCTTTAGAGATTTTTTAAAATTACAGCATATGCTCCGTTAATCAAGCTCCTTGTCGCTGAGAGCAGGAGTTACTGTCCTCTCAGGAATGGATTTCTGTGCCCATTTAACGCAGGAAATTACAACGTAAACTAATCTTACTATATTGGTAGAGAGCATGTGACTTTATGCTTTTACTTTCTAAAACTCAAATTTTCTGAAAGAAATTAACTGTGTTATTCAGGCTTGTGGAATTCCTGTGCAAGGGATGCAACTCAATCTGCAAATGAAATCAATGGATGTTCAAAGC
This sequence comes from Callaeas wilsoni, assembly GCA_013398955.1. Taxonomy (NCBI): domain Eukaryota; kingdom Metazoa; phylum Chordata; class Aves; order Passeriformes; family Callaeidae; genus Callaeas; species Callaeas wilsoni. Next base: position 62,067 of record VWPU01010981.1, read on the forward strand.
TTTACAAGATACCAGTCACAGTGAAACTATTTCATACTCAGCTCATTACATTTAATTTAGAACACGTCTCAAAGTACAGTAACAGTGAGTGACATCTAATACCCCTTGGAAGCAAGACTTTGAAAGAGTTTCACAATCTGGACACAACAGAATATTCAGTTTTCCTTGTGATATTCCATAAAACATATTAAACAGGAAAGACACATTTCTTGGCCAGGCCAGGACTGACTGAGAATGTCACAAACCCTAAAGCTGTCATCACTTAGATACACCTGATGAAACATCTGTAGGATGTGCCTGCTTATATGCTATTTCCTTTTATCCATTCCTCAAAATCCTATGTCTGGCCACCATCCTGTCAGTTTTGTGTGCTCATTGTGTTGTATATTCAGCTGGAAAAATGGTATTCAAGAATAATTTGGAAAATGCTGGTTTTAAATGAAATAACCAACAGAATTTAAGCTGTAACAGAAAAAAAGTCACTGAATCAAGGTTTTCTAATATTCCTCTTATTAGATCAGATTATTAATATCAATGGCTCGTTCCTTTTGTAGAAAAATGCAACAGCAGCAAGAAACTGATTCTTTGAAATAAGCATGAAGTTCTGCCTGACAGCAAAATAAGATGTATTTCTCTTCAGTACAGATGACTTTAAATTTATGAATTATATCTATGCTCCACCCTTACCACATTAGTATTAACACCTAGCTATAAACACCACCACATAAATATTTGATATATTTCAGCCCATAGGAATACACCATCAAATTTCAAAAGCAAATCTCAAGTCGTGTTGTATGTATTTGGAGCTGGGATAATAATAGTCAGCCAGCAGGAAAGAAAGATTTAATAAGTTTTGGAATTAAAACCGAAGAATACAATATAAATTCAGCATTCTGTTCCAGAAAACATTAACATTTTATAGGTCTTTGGTCTTGTTTTCCATTTTCTCAATTTAGGCCCCAGGCAGTTCAGGATGTTTGATTTATACCAATTACATGTGATTGCCTTGTATACTCCATAATGCTTGGAACAATAAGGGGATGTAAACATCTCTGTTTCTGAAGCAATAATAGGTTTCATTTCAAATATGTTCATTATACAGCACATATTCGAAAGATAGATAAATCTGATTACTTTTTTGTTTACATCCAACTTACACTGTAGGATATTGCTTGCCTCTTAGCACTGTGATTGTGGATTCTTGGCAAGGGAAAAATCAAAGAAAAAAAAGCTCTGACAGATTTTTTAAAATATCAGAGACATAACCCAGTCAATAAAGTACTTCATTTATCTGGGAGTAAATGTGTTCATCTAACAAAAACCCAACATTAACAATATTGTAAGAATGGGCTATGCACCAGGCTAATGCTGCTTCAATGACTTTTCTTCAATTCAATCTGTTCCTCTATTAACTAACAAAGAGGTCAATATTACTTAGATAAAATCTACCTTTATTTTTAATCTTTTTATTATAAATGAAGGAGTTGTATTTTGCTTTTTTAACACCAAATCTCCTCTTTTTGGGGGCTCTTGAAACTGAATTTTTCTGCTTTGTGAAAAAGCAGAGGGGTTTGAGCTGACTTAGGGAGATCAGACTGTTCTTCCTGGTATCTCTGCTAATCTTGCTCCCATATGTGGTCTCGGTGCCTCCCCAGCTCAATCATATTCCTTAAACTATTTCCCCTTCTTCACACTCCCTGCCCATGCACACACTTCCCCCTTCTTTTTAAATAAATGAAAGAAAAAAATGCCTGAGCTCTGTCCCTTCCTCCCCTTACCGGTGAAGGCTGGCGCAAGCCACGGCAGGGACACACAGCCAGCCCTCACCTCCTCTGCACAGCACGGCTTCTAGAGGCACAGCTGGCCACAGTCACCTCCACTGCAGTGCTTAACCTCAGCTCTGGCCCTTGGCAGTGTTCAGGAGATGTGAAAGGCACCTTAAAGTAACATCCAAAAGACTTCTAGAGTTTTCAAGACAGGAAACATGAATACAGCAATGTCTGAAATCCCTTCCTTTCTCAGCATAGAGGTGCTCAATACAGCTGTCCTGTGAGAGATCTCTGTCCTTACAAATAATAGCTCCTAGAAATAAGTGGATACTTGCTTATTTCAAAACCTTTCTGGGTAATGGAGGCAAGGAAAGGACAGCAAAAGGGAATCTTCTTTTGTTACTTCTTAACGAAGTTTCTCAAGTGCTTCGCCTGGTAGGGAGACACAGTTTAATTTTCCAGGTCTGCGTGGGGAACCAGTCTCTTGTCCTTCTCCTTGAGCAGTGCTGGAAATGCCAGGCTTTGAGTGTGAGCCATTATCTGCCTCTGTTATGTCCCTGTGGATTCCCACCCTGGCAGTGTGCGTCAGAACGTGCGAGACGAAGCACGCAGTCACTCCTCTTGCTGCTCAGAGCCTGCTCACGGAGCAGGGGTGAGCACCAGCGAGGAGCACGCTTCACCTGAGCTGGACACAGGGTCTGGAAGCTGAGCTCACAGCAGAACCCTGGAGGTCTCCTCCTCTGCCCAGAATTGCACTTAGAAATGCTTTTAATCGTATTGCACTCCCTTGTGTATCTGCTCCTCTGCACTGCTGTGCTTGGTTGATCTCGGCTTCCTTTCTCTTCAGCCACAGAGAGGGAAGGCTCCCTCTCAGAGCACAGAAGCTTTCTCCTGTCAGGGGATGTGGATTTGAACTCCTCAGCCTGAGGGTAGGGACTGAACACAGCATTCCGGCTTCCTTACACTCTGCTGTTACAGAGGACATTGCTTCTTCTGTCCAAAATACAACAGGCAGAACTGTTTTCTGTGTGTAATATGTTTTCTCTGTAAATATTATGCATGCTCTGAGAACACACAGTATTTGACACCCCAGCACAAAAACATCTACTAATTTGTATGAGTGTGGACTGTACAACAGCAAGGAACTCCAGAAACGTTTAAATACTGCAATACTGTTATTGAAGCAGCAGCTGGAAAAAAGAGGATCAGAAAAGCAGAAGAAGTGAGACCATATATGTACTAAACCCCTCAGATATTTACAAGGGTAGACCATGGACTGAGGAGGGGGGCAAGGGCTGGTGAACTTAAGAGAACAGATCAGCCACGTGGCAACCTCCTGACTCCCCAATAACTCGAGGACTTGCTTTTGCACAAGTCTTATCAATAAATAAAATTCCCTTTTATCATGCATAACTCCAGATAATTTGATTTGAAAATATTTGATTTTAACCCAGATTTTCTTTTCTGTACCAGAGTTAGAGGGCCTTTAGGACACATTCTCTTGTATATGACTACCAAGTTTATTCTTTACAGGAACAAAGATGGTCTGAACAGAATTAACTTTAGGAATTATTAATAGTGACTCATACTATCTCATAGTCCAAAGAAAATGAAATTGATTGAGTAAATGAATACTCAGCATAAGGGTTTATAAGAACAGGGACCAGGACACAGCCTTTGTCAGTTCACTTCATTTCAGATAGTTACTTAGCAAAAAGTGCACTGAGACTCTAGCTTGTTTTTCAGAGATTAAGTTAAAATACTTTTATGCAATTCATCAAGAGGAATTTTCAAAGGTCAGATGGCCAGCTGGAAAAAAAGTAGATCTTTTCTCTGAGCAGAAAAATAGTCCTGTCTAGCTAATCCACTAGTGATTTAAATTCTTTTTGTGCTCCACAGCACTTAGGCTGATTTTATTCAGCCTGTGTTTCTAAATGTCTGCAAATATGAAAACAAATGGTATGGTTTTTTATAAAGGGAAACTTAGTATTATAATCATTCACATTTACCAAAGTATATCAGCATGGTTCACGACATTCCCCTTTTCTCTCATTCCTCTCTGTTCCACAAACCTACTCAATTACTTAATTTAAATAATCACTAGTTTCATATTAGTAATGTTCAAGTTTCCCAAAGGCTAAACTGTCCTTGTTGAAAATATTAGAAACAGGTGAATATCAAAATTTCAAATGCTTAGAAGTCAACTGCCCCAAGTGTTGCCTCAGGTGTTGGTGGCTGTCTCCAACTTCCCAGAATGCAGACGGAGAGCGCCTGCTGCTACTTCTCTCTTTGGTATCAGCTTCCAGTTTGTTTGCATTTTTTGTAAATTATTTCCATTGGCCATTCTCAGTACTGACTACACTGCAGGAATTGGCAGTGGAAGGATATCTTCATACTTCCTGCAGGACTCATGTGGGTGAGATCAGTAGCGCTGATTACTGTTACTATTACTGTTCCTCGACAATTAATCATGGCTAGTGAGGCAGGTCTGGTCCTCTCCGATTCCTCTGGACATGGCAGTTTCTGTTAATGCCATTGTAAGTCAGGCTGTTAGACAGTTTGCTGTGTTAAAATAGATGGCATTAGCTTTTAGTTTCTACATTTCCTGATCATCAGGCAATTCTTAAAGGCTACTGAATGACATATGCTAAAGAGGACTTCTTCACACATACCAAGAATTTATTGAGTAGGAGTCTTGTGAAAGTAATGAACAGAACAAGTACTCATTCCAGATATTTTCCTGTATTTTTGACATTATAGTTTCTACTTGTTTTTTTCTGAAATTAACATCTGGAGACTGCAGATTTAACTGTTACTCAGTGGTTCATCATCATGACAAGTGTCTGAATTAAACAAAATTGACTTAAGGAGAAGCATTGAAGTGAGTTGCATGAGAGAATTTGGCTTAGAAGTCTGACTGTCTAATGCTTAAATTGCGAGAAAGAGATTTTGGTACTGAAAAATCTTTTGTGCCTAGAAGTGTATCCTGAAAGTTTAAACTTGGGGAACTCTGCATACTGAAATGAGGTCTAGGAAAAGACAGAGGAAAAATGCACTGAATATGAGAACAGAATATTTTACTTTATTGTATATATGAGAGCGAAGTTGAAGTCATTGCAGAGAATAATTTAACGCCAGCATCCTCTGAGCCAAACTGGGAAAATGCTTGTGACCTGGTTTAGAGACTCAGTGGAAGAACAAGAGCAGTCACTTGGTGACTTGGTGAGCAGAACCAAGTGACTGCTCTCTGCAGCTCTGCAGTTTCACGTCTGACAGCCCAGTGGCACATCTGCTTCAGTGCCAGCCCAGCCCAACTGCTTTGACCAAAGTGACAAATTTGTGACTCCTTTCCCTCTCTCCATTTCTTGCCAGTACCTTAGCTGTGGTCATTTTTCTTCCGTGTGATTTCATATTCATTTAAATGAAGCAAAGATGAGTGGTTCAAATCCCACTGGACTATGCAGAAACATTTGCTGGCACAGTTGGTAAAACAGGAATTTTTAAGGGTGTTTGTGGGAGGCAATGTTTGCGGGTTTTATTTAACTTTGCTTGGAACAGAATTTTTTCTTTCATCTGATGTGACTTGATGTGTCTGCAATGTCTTCAGCACTACTGCCCCCCAACCACCCTCAGAGGTCTCAAAGGATGTTTGCCAGTTCATAGAACCAAGTGTATGATACTGCAGAGGTTTTGCTGTAATCTTGAAAAACAAATGGTTCTCTCAACAGCAAAGCTTAAAAATATTTCAGAGGCTTTGTATTGGACAGTATTGGTCCAATAACAATATGGAAGTTCTGAACAGGTTTTCAGGTTGTTGAGATATCTCTAGGTTTATCTAGAAGGATAGTCTGTCCTCAGTATCTGCATTAAGTTGTTTGATTTCATCTGTACTCACACAATGCAAAAATCTCCTGAGATATTAATCTCTTTTTAAGTAGAGTAAGCCAGAATGTTCCATACGAACTGATACAGGTTAAGGTAGATACTTATCTGAAAGTAATGTGTCCCAAATGGATCTTTTCACCTTCTGCTTTTCTAAAAAAGAAGGGAGGTTTATGATATAGAAAATTGTAAGAGGACTCTAATAGGCAGAGAGTATGAAGACTGAATTTCTTTATCTCTCTCAAGTGAAAAATTGCTTTGGATGCTAGCATGCAATTTCCCTGATATGAAGGCCTACGGAATATCCACAGGTCATCTCCCTCAAATCCCTCCCACCTCCAGAAAGGGAGAGTGCTTTCCCTGATGCTGCCTGCTACAGCTGATCCTTTGTCACCCATTTTGAAGTGCTGTATTAATTTGAGACAGCTTAGTAAATCATCTAGAAACCCTTGAGTTAGTTTCAAAACTTACTAACTCACTCTTTAGTAAGAGTCAGCCTTGAAAAGTGCCTGCTAAAGTGGAAGAGTGTGGCATTGAGTGGGGCATTGCTGCAGGTAGAGCACTGGCAGTCACGGTAAAACAGCGCTGAGCTGGCACTGCTTGGGCTTGCTCAGAGTCAGGACTTGCCAACTCAAGCCCAGCATCCCGCTGATGTAGTCCTGCTGTGTTGTCCCAGGCAGCATCTCTGAACAGTACTGCCCAGAACATATTATGTGTGTATGCCATTGTAGCTAAAACTGCCTCAGAAGTCTGACCACTACATCCCGTATACCTCATTTTGTGATGTGGCTGTGCCCCGTACGAGTAACTCCCTGTGCCGATCTTCAGAATGCTACTCCTTAAAGCAGCTGTATTCTGAGACAAATTCTAGTGGACAGAACCCATTTGATTTACTTTTCTCCTTCATAGGTTATCATTTACAGTTTGTCCCTTTCATAAAAGTACCTTTTTATTTCTTGACATTGAAAGAAAAAAGTCAATAAAACTATTTGGTATTGCCATTTTTATTACCATGTCCAGTTTTACGAGACCAGTACTATTTCATGTTTCCATTTATCTTCCAGACTTCTTCATATTCCAGTAATTAAAAGAAAAGATTATATATCGGCCTGGCTTTATAAAGCAAACCCAAATATTTTTTAATAGCAAAGTAGTTAAAATCATGTTTGAGACAGACTCAAAAATATTCTGTTTAAAGTATTAGTAAGAGTTCATTCTGTGCATTTAGTCATATGATTCATCGTTACCCTTACAGTGTTTTGAAAGGGTCATGAAGATGACTTTCAGCAATATACATACCAAACTCTAAGTTCATATTTTAATTAATATGCAATTCACATTCTTTCTAAGAACACTTTCAGCTAACATTCCAGAGACTGGATTTGAAATTAATCTAATCTGACTTTTATGAGTTTTGAAACAAGGAAAAAAATGAAATTGCCTGCAATGCAACTATTTTCTTTAATAGTCCTCAGAAACAGAAGTATTAATAACCCAGGTTACAAAAGTAAAGCAAAGGGACAGAATGTTTTTAAGGATCGGTGAGGAAAATATTAAATTCTCTGTTCTAGTGCTGCCTTCAGGGTGCTACAGGGTCATTACGTCTAGTGCAGAGTACCAAGTGCTGTGCTAGAGAAGCCATCAGGAAGATCTTGAGGTATCTTGAACCAGAAGTGAACTGCCCAGGAAGAGGCACCCCTGTAACGTGCCCGTTGCAATGACAATAGGGAAAATCTCTGAAGGCATGTCTGGTTCTATGTCAGTCTGTTGAGTCTTCTCAGGCAACCAATAATCCATTGCCATGTGACTTACAGATAACAAAGAGGATTTAGAGTTGTAACTTGTTGGTCAGCTTGCCTGTGGTGAGTTCTAAGAACTCCCTTTTCAAACAAAATGAGCATGATATTAATTTGCTTGGAGAATAGCCTCATCATTTGCCTAGGTGCAAAATGACAATTTATTATTATTATTATTTTTATTATTACTACATGTGAGGTACAAATTCATATATACCTTTATAATGCAAACAATTTCCACTCTGACTTCCACAACACAAAATAAACCTGTAGCAGTTCGAATCAATGAATTCACCACACAGTTTCTTTCAAAACAATTTTCGTAATGATAGTAAATCCTAGAACTGATATCGTTGTTCCTAGGAAAATTAAAATGAGAACCTGGCTGATTAAGTAACCAACAAATTTGAGGAAAAGTTTTAACTGTTGCTGTTTTAATGTATGTATTCTCTGACCTATTATTTTGATTCAGCTTGCTTAGTGCCAGCTCTTTTCTTGGGGCAATTCAATTTGAGACAATAGGGCAGGATCACATTTTTGTCTTCTTGGGCATGGGCCGGCAGTAGAGAAAATTCTGTTTTGCTAAAGTACATTGTTCCTCTTCTCATTGCTGCTTTTGCTTAGCCAGGTAATAGGATTTACATTTTGTTAATTGCTTATGGGTGAGAGGTATAAAAATATGTTAATTTAACAACTGATCAAATTATGGCTGGCACCCCTTCTCTCATCAAGGTTATTGTGAGGCTTTATAGCATTTTCAAGGATTACTGCTGACTTGGGAGAGAGCACTCCTCTTCATACCACGTTACAGAGAGGGGAAAACAAGCTCAGGCAATGATTCCGGGGAGAGCATAGCTGCCCTTGCCACAGGTCACCCACACATGATGCAAAGATTCCTTGACTGTGGTTTTTGCGGTAAGGCTACTGGGACAAAACAAAGAACTGTGATCCAGGAAATATTTGCATATTGGCTGTGTATTCCTCTAGCTCAGCTGCCTGCAATATATCACACATGAAAGGATTTTATGCTGCAATATAGAAAAAGCACACCTTGCAATGTAGCCTTCAGAGCCATCTTCTGGGAAAAAATGGACATCTGCCAACATATTAAATTTTATTTTATAAACAAAAAAAGCAGCAGCAGCAAATAGTACTTAGACAACTTCTTGAAAAAAAACAAAATACAAGAATGCAAGACAGGATTTTCCAAGTGTGCATTTTGATTCAGAAGAAAAGATCTCTGTGATCATTGTGGAAGTAATTTATTATCAGCTATAAATCATCTGGGATCTTCTGAAAATATCCACAGGAAATTTTACACTCTTTAATTAACTACCAGGGGATATTTGAAAGAGGGTGAAGCTGATACATTTTGTACACACACCCACACACATACTTGCATGCACACAACCCCTCTTTTAACTTGCAACAAATCCTAAGAAATTAGCAAAAACTAGAATGAGTAGAATTACCCAGAGAATCTGGGTTCAGTTCTGAAATCAACAAACATAGGCTTTTGTTAGTCTAGACCCAAATGTCTTTTCTTTATCCTTAGCCAAAATAAAGCTTCTGTTTGGCTAACAACAAAACCAGCAACATTTCCTTAATATAGGTGGCTGGTTTATTTTTTGTTCTTAGCTCTGTGCTTCATTGCTTATTTTTTATTTTAAGTTTCAGTGGCTTTTAAGGACACCTGAATATGTTTTCACCACTACTATCAGAGCTGGAGAACCACTGGAGTCAATCACACTTACAAATTTGTCATGACTTACCTGAGAAAGGTATGACAAACACATATATAATTATGGCATTAATGCGCAATTGTTGCAAAACTGTTGTTAGATATTATTCATGCAATGAATACTTGAAATGTCTGGTTTCATGCTTTAGGCGACTTAACATCAGTTGACAGTATATTTCTTGTATCTTGAAAGAGTTTATGTGGCAAAAATTGCAGTAATTGTGTGACTGCATAGGCTTAAAGATGGCATTACTTGGCTCAGCTGGTGCCTTCATCAGCAAACAATCCCATGAAATGGCAAGACAGCTCAAGACATAGGACACTCCTAAACAGAACTTAAAATTTACTCTTCAAGTAAAGATGTGCTCATGCAAGATGTGTGCATATAGGTTAAATTCCATTGTTTTCTGGGATTGTCTAAGGGAAGTTTTGATTTCCTGGTGTTTCTTGATACCTTTATGACTGTTTCACCATTTTAGACAGTGTCAAAAAATGCTACACTTGTGTAAAAATGACCAGGAAAAGCCCAGAAGAACAAATTTGTTATGGCATGTGTTTTATAACAAGGGTTTTGTTATGGTTGCATCTCTTCTGAGATTGAAAGGTGAATATTTCAGTACTGTACTCCTTCAGGCATGCTGAGTTCCACCAAGACGAGCATATTCCTGTCCCTAGCTTTGAAATTATTTCAGAATCAGTGTCATTATGTTACAGTTAATAACATAAAAGAATGTCTTTCATCTCCAGAAGCAATTTACAGCTTACAATAAACTGGCACATAAACTCTTCAGAAAGATCACTTTGGGCATTAACTTCTGCCGCACCTTAGAAATCTATTTAATCATGAGAGTCAAAATGTTTTGCTGAGCAGACGTTAGAGCCTGCGGTTCTTTGATTAAACTTATCACATGATAATGAGTGAATGTTAGAATAGCTCCTTAATACAGGTGCAGCCTACCAAAAATACAGGTTATGCACACTGTGATTTTGAGGGAAAGCTTTGATTTTTGTAATCTGATAATACAAGAATAGCATATGAGGGGTTATTCTGCTTTTTGCTGGTATTAACACTGGAACCAAAGTTAAGCTTTAATACCAAGGCCAGCTGTTACCTCTTTCCCTACAGCTTTAATGGCAGTGTTTTCATACATTTTAGGGAATGCTGATTTGTATTGATTATGGATTGCTTTATTTTATTTAATTCTCTGGCTCAATTCTTAACAGGGAAGATGCTCATGCAAGATACAGATGTCACTTACCATAAATTAAGTTCCTTAATGCAATTATTATCGTGGGCAGGGCTGGGCAAGCAAGGCTGTTTTCTGTGTCTGGGATGCATAACTAGACCTTTTAAGTATTTGGGGTTTATTGTTCACTTGCTTCATAGGAGATCAGTGAAAGCATCAAAGTAATTGAATAGATTACGTAAAACATAATACAATTATTGATTTGGGAATATGTGTACGTTGTTGTTCTAAGAGGATTTCTGTAAGAGCCAAAAAGCTAAGACTTTGGGAGTTTGGATGGGGGTCACTGAGGTTTTTTTGAACTTTCTTTTTCTTCTGTTGCATCAGGTTCAGAATAGGTTTTCAGGGGTTGGTAGTGCAGGATTTTGCAGAGCTAGTAACAATATAAGGACCAGAAAACAATTGCTTAGAATGCACACTACTAAAAGCAAAAATAATAAAAGACTTTATTTATGAATGCAGTATTACTCACCATTTTCTGCCTTTTCTGTTTCTAATCACAGCTGCACTCTGCTCTTTCTTTTCTCTGCCACCTCTATTATTGAAGTAGGCTTTCATTTCTAGAGATGGTCTTAAGTGTACTCACATTTGGGAACTTTTTCCATTCTAATGTGACTGCAGGCAACTTTGAAAGTCTGCTCCCTGTTGAAATCTATGGCAATGCTCTCTTCATGACTGAAACTGTCTGACAGGCTTGCGTTGCCTCCCTACCATTCCGTTGTTACTCACATTGTTACTTCATATAATTTATTTATTATTGTTATGGTGTCCTGTCCATATGTTTGTGATGAGTTTCCAGTCATTTATTTTGCCCATGACTGGTACAAGTGGCATGTCACTAGCAATACAATATATTTATAACTTTGTCTTAGTAAATTTTCTCCTGTATTCTTTCTTCTCAAATTTTCTTGGGATCTTTCAGGCCCTTGAAGTTATTTCAGCAGCCATGGCCCTTGGGAGGCATGGGAGGACTGGGTGGCAGAAGCAGCAGCGGAGGCTGGTCCTATTAACCTCAGAGCCCTGTCATAAATGTAAAGTCTTTCTATAAACCACGTTTTCTTTCACACATTCTCCTTCCATTCCCACTTCATCTATCCTTTTATGTTTCTTTGCTTCCTGCTTGTTTTTGCATTAATAAGTAGAGCACAGTTCTAGGAAATTTTTGTCTCCCCCCTATCAAATAGATTTGGTTGTAATGCTGCTGAAAAGCATAAGCATTATTTAAGCCTGAACAAAGGAAATGTCACACAACTTGTAACTTGAAGCATACCAACTTTAATTTTGTTCTTGAAATGAAAAAGGGAACCTTTGCATTATTAAAGACTGGATTTTTTTTTTAGTAAAAAGCTTCCTTAAAACAAAAGTTGTACATAGAGAACTAAACATTTTCCCACTACTCTTGCTTCAATTCTTTACTCTTTGAAAGCACGAAGCCACTGGAGGTTATCGTTCCAGAGGAACATAGGAGAGCTGAGACAGATGGAATACTGTACTCTGCATCTTATGCTCATGGTACGGAAAGGAGCATGAATTTTCTTCCTGCTGAATTTTTAGCACGCTCTTCTGGGTGAGCAATACCTTATTGTTAGCAGGCAACTCTGACTGCCAAGGCTGGATTTGATCATGGCTAGCGTGAGGCATTGGATCCCTCAGATTCCACATCTGTGAAATAAGGAGTTGGGGCCTCATTATCACAAGGCACATGGTACCAGCAAACTCCCTTAAAAATGCCTGCCTGACAGCACCCTGACTTCGACATCATCTGTACAGAACATGCAATGGAAATGGCAGAGCACAGGAGACAAGATGTGAGCATTAAAAAGCTTTCTCTACAGCTTTGTAGTTCCGTTCTGTAAATTGAAAAACTTGCCCTTATGCAAAAATATACCATAACAGTAACTTGGATCTTTGCAGCAGGCATGCTTTGAAAAGAAGAACCAATTTCCTTAAGGAGGTTTGTGGATTTTTTTTTTTTTTAATAGAGCTATATAAAAAGCCTATTTTAGGTTACGTTGGCAAGTAGGCATATATTTAGAATTTGTCATGTGGTTTCAGAAATAAAAGGGTTGGGATTTTTATTTTCTCTAGGTGTTCTTCTGTGCACTGAAAATGATGATTTAGCATTTGCTCAAGAAGACAAGGCTAAGGTGATCCTTGTTAAAACAAAGCAGAAACACCTAAGAAAAGTAAGAGGAATAATACAGCAAGTCTTAGAAACACCTTCATACAATCTCTCACATTTCTAGTCCAGACTCATAATGATACCGTGCTACCATAGAGCCCATCATCTTTACATAGGTGAACAGTTGTCTCGCAGAAGAAATACCGTGGCCTTGCAGAAATTTATCATCTGTGCTTTAATTTCAATAGCATCGAATAAAGCTTGATAAAACACTTCCCAGTTATATAGAGCCACCTTCCAGCAGAAGCCAGTATTCCAGGGGAAAGGGGAAAGGTGTGCAGCGGACTTGGGGTGGGCTTCTTGGGTTTTGCCCATTAGAATACACATCTTTAGGAAAAAAGTTGTATAGTGGGAGATGAGAAAATTTCCTATTAGGAAAGATACTTGACATATGTGTTTGACAAGCTGAGCTACCAACTTGCTGTGTTAACAGCTGTTACCTGTTAAATTCATGGGGGTGGGGAAGAAAACCTCCAAATAGGCAAGTTTAAGTTGCACATAAGCTGTTCGACAGCAGGGAAGAAATAATTTTACCCTAGTCCTAGGACTGTGGTAATTACACTGTTCTAAAACACAGTGTTTTGGGACCACAGATCACCCCTTAGATGGCTTTGGCCATTAAGTGCTGTGGTATTTCTGGCACGTAACCTTATTCCAAGTAATTTTTTCATGACACTCCCGGGTCTGCCTGCATGTTTGCAGACAAAAGCTCCAAAAAGAGGCTGGTAGGGCCTGAATTAGAACAGTCAGATGTCAGGAATTAAACTCCAGCATTATCACCATCATGTCTAGACACTAGGCACTCCTAGGGCACCTCAGAGCAGCTTCATCTCTTCATCTGTACCACAGTGAAGACATTTTTAACTATTAAGCAGTATTAAGATTATGCTCTTGTTCCCCAAGCTTTTCTTTATACATGAGGATACTTAGGAATTCTTTACAAGACTAATGAGCAAGACTTAAGCTGGCTTTCTTTCCTGTTCTTGAATCCAGGAACACTAAATATAAGGTGACAAATGTAACAGGCAAGAGGAATCACACCAGTTAAGCTGGTATCTTTAATGAATTATATGTGCCAGGTAGCTAACTTACATAAAAGAAAGATGAGAAAAATCTCTAAGTATAAACCAGTTTTGTCAAAAAGATGGCTGTTGAAGGTGACAGGAAAACTGAGCCATGGGCTGAGGGAAGAGCTGACATTACTCTACATGCTGTTATCATTGTGCAGCTGCCTGCATTTTACATGGAAAGATGCATTTCTTGGAAACCAGTAACATAAAACTGTTCTAACTCTAAATGAGGCTTTTTTTCAAAGTTCATTTGTGTTGTTCACAAGGTTCAGATAAAACTTCAGCTATGGGACAAACCAGATGACGTTACATTACAGGACAGGACAACGTAAGTCATCATCAGGGATGTGTCCATATACTGGTGACAGTTCCCACATCCAAGTCATCTTTCAGCTGAGAGGTACTGACCAACTGTGTATGTAACTCCAAAATGGCAGCATTTTAGGGCAATCTTCTGGTTTGTTCATTACCCGTATGTGGAAGGAGCAAAGTACCGGTGGATTGCACTCATTTTTGTTCATCAGATCTTGAGACTGTACTGGCCTGAGATGTTATTTTTACATCTGCAACTGTATTTAACGAAGGTTTCCTTTCAACAGTCCTCTTCTACTCCGTATTGAAATCTTCCCTGCAAACACTATGTGCCTTGTAGTTACCAAGCCATGATTAAACTCAAGTACAGTTTTACTTGAAATTTGTAATAGTAGTACATCTTCAGCTCTTATGAGCTGAAGATTAAACTGTGGCCTGATCCAGTTAAGTGCTATGTGTCAACAGAATTGACAAGTTCGTGTACTACAGCTCCTGTAAGAGCCTGTCAAAGTTGTGTGTCTGGCACCTTTAGAGATAAGCCTCTTAATGATTAGATGCACTCTGCATCCAAGTATTTATTTTAAATATCTTGCTCAGCAGCTCCAGATGTTACCAAGGATTCCTCCTTCCCTAGGAAGGAAGTTGTCCTTCCTGCATGTTTCTATTTCACAGTTGCATCCAATACAAACACCATCAGCTAATAAATTAAATCCCTGCATACTGCAGATTTTTGCTGTTCAGATTTGGATTCTGCCTTATAGGAACAACTTACTCATTTGTGAATGAAAGGGAAATTGCTGCAAACAATTCAGAAAACGGGTCCACAGTGTTGCAATGTAGAAGGCTGTTGGGGAGGGCAGAAAATAATCTGTGTTAATTTGTAGCTGGCGACAGATTAGGAAAAAGGCTGCAGGAGGAATATTGGATGCTGAAACAGAATGATCATAGACAGCAAACAGAACTTTAAGTGGATAAAGTGAAAATGTCAGGTATGTATTATAAGAAATGGTTCATCCTATCAAGAATTACATAGTGATTCATACAGAAGGCTCTTTAGGCTTTGCGAGTGAGCTGAACTCCTCCTCCTCCTCTAGGCGGAAGCTGAAATTTACACTTAGAAGATAAAACATTTGTATGAAAGAAAAAGAACCTCAAACTATGTCTTTAGTAATTTTATGAAAAGTATATCTCTGAAACAATCTCTAAAATCAAGTTCTAAAAATTAATGTATGCTAACATTTAGCATTCTCTTTCATTCACACAATTACTGGATTTGAGGCTACTCAGTGATGTCCCACTTGAAGAGGTATATGCAACTCTTACTATATGCAGCACTGAAGTATCAAGTGCAAAATTTCAAGAATCTTCATCTAACAGAAACTAAAAATTTCCCCTCAGCTTCATCTCACTAATATCTTTAGTCCTGCCTCATCTATTTCATTACAAAGCTTAAAGAATATAAGATTTCTAAGTACTATTCTACTGAGTAAATGCTGACTTGAGAGAAAATGCCATGTTCAGCTAAGCACTTAATTTGTATACTCAAATTGTATACTTTGGGATTAAAGGCGATTAAAGGTTGTTTGGCTTTTTTAAGATAAAGTCACATCACACATGTAATCAGCTGGCTGTGAGTCATGCTTTGAGAATGTCAGCAAGCCCATTTCTGCACTGACCTTTTAGTTTTTGTCTTTCAGCTCTCTAGAGCCATCCTCCACAATTCCAGATTTTGTCTACAGTGCATGGGGGAGCCACAGCCTCAGCCAGCAGGGAAGCCTGGTCAGCAGCACCAGCTCTGAGAGGGCTTTTCAGAAGCGGCCAGGTGAGTGGAGCAGGCAGACAGCTGCTTTCCTCACCTCTAGCCAAGGACTGCCATTCCCTACCTGCTCACCTGAAGGCAAATTTCAGCTGTGATGCTGATGGGCTTGTCATACACAATCTTACTAATTTAACAGTTTTCAAAACTTAACTCTTCTATATAAAATAAATTGTACATCTGCATTCCTAGATACCACCATGTAATTTCCTCTTGCCTCTCACCAAATGTCCATATTCAACCAATCTGGGAACCAAAGGTATATAAACCTCATTTAAACTAAACCAAACTCCTACAACACAACAGGTTGCCCTTTTTTGAAAGCAGGGGTTAAAAATTCAGTGTGTTCATTTAAATTAGATGCTTTTTTCATGTTTTATATGTTAATCTTGAACTCCAAGAAGAATAGTACTTCTCACAGATGTCTATGCTATTAATCTCTCTAAGACCTGGATACTGTGACCCAATAAAACCAATGCAAACTGATCCTTCACTTCACTCAGTGATGTGAAAAGGCAGCAACACAATACATCAACAGCTTCAGCAAGCAGCACAGTGCTAACACAGAAGTGGTCAAAACCTAATCAAGTAAAAATAAAAGAATTTAATAAAAAGTTGTTTCTTCCAACATCTGAGATATTTCTTAACCTACACGAAGTTTAAATTCCTTAGCATTCATGGTGTTCTGATAATGGGTGAGATCCAATTAACAAGAGATGCCTCTGCCCAAATTAAGGTGCAAATGAGACCACATGCCAAGTCAACAGCATGCATTTAACAATGAACACGAGGCAGAGAGATAGAAGATTCTGTGGAGACTTCATAGCACCTTCCAGTATCTGAAAGAGCTTACAGGGAAGACAGAGAGGGACTCTTTATAAGGAATTGTAGTGACAAGACAAGGAGTAAGGGGCACAAATTGGAAGAGGGGAAATTCAGGTTACGTATTAGGAAGAAATTCTTTACTCTGAGGGTGGTGAGATACAGGTTGCACAGGGAAGTTGTGGATGCTCCATCCCTGGCAGTGTTCAAGGCCAGGTGGGACATGGCCTTGAGTACCCTGGTCTAGTGGGAGGTGTCCCTGCCCATGGCAGAGGCAGTTGAAACTAGATTATCTTTAAGGTCCCTTCCAACCCTTAACATTCTATGATGAAATCACCAAAACTTTTTTAGCCATAGAAGATGTGCTTATACCCTTCTCCTCTATACCCATGACACTTGTTTTTCAAAGTCTGCTGCTGCCACTAGTACGATTGCACAAATATACTCACTTTTATCATGGAGACAACGAGCCCTAACTACTGCTGTTTCTAGTCTCTCCTTTTTTTTGTAGATAACACAAAGTAGGAGCAGTTTGTGTTATCTACTTTCCTCTATATACCTGATTAATGATTGTAGCTACTGTCTCATTGATCCACAGAAGGCCAAAATAAGCTTTTTGTGGTTTTGTTTTGTTTTTTTTTTTTTTCTTTGGAGTGATTTAAGTGGTTCTTCATGCGAAGTTTAATTACAATTCTGAAAATAAGCTTGCTTTATGCTATTAGAAAAGAAGGTATGAAAAAGCCTGAAGACTTTCTGTTTCTAACTTTCTTAATAAATGACTATATTGAATATCCCCCCTTTTACAGAATCTAATAACCTGCCTTCCACATTTCAGTTACATAAATTCTTTCAATTTAAGATTCTTCATAAAAATACAGATGAGAGAATCATTGTGTTTGTCAAGGGTGTATCAGAGAACAATGTCTTAATTTACCATCTGAGCCAAAGCACTGTTAGATGAAAAGCAAATGTAGCTATGTATATAGCAGTGAGTGAACTAAGCATGTTTATTAGAGTGATGATTTAAGAAATATTTTACATTAATGACCTGTCTGTACCAAGGCTAGTCAGAGTTTATTAGCTACTACGAAAAAAGCTTTTTATCTCATCAAAACAGAGCAAACTATCAAGCTTTGCAAAAGTATTACACATGGAAATTATTTTAAAGGTGGGTTTCAAGAAATACTAAATTGATGTTTGGATCCAAGAAAACCTATGAAAAGGGGGCAAGCACTAAAAGAGATGGGCAAGCGGATTCCTAAGGATAACTGATCCTACCCTAAGTCCCTATCATACCTTGTTCAGATAATATATAATCTATGCACTGTTTGGAAAATTTTCCATGTTATACATAGATTACATTTTTCTAGCACTATAATTTTAAGGATAAAAAGTAGGCTTAAATTATTTTACTTTGTACATACATTTGTTCCTGTAAAAAAGCACAGTATAGACACCTGATTAAATATAATGTAAGAGTATCTCAGTTTGAGCTACAGACTATGTATAAATTACTCCTAGTTGCGTAATATACAAATTCATCTCAGAGATGATTGTTTCTCCTGGCACATGCCCTTACTGTCTGCAATTCAGTTTTCATGACTTGCAGCATTTGGTATAGAACAGGATAAAGCTGCTGGCTTCAACTTCTAGGTCCAAAACCGCATTATTGCCACCAAAAGGAACCCTCCTGCACCAAACAACAACCCACAAACAGCAATTACAAAGCAGTCAGTTGTCTAAGATGCATAGATACCTTATCAAATCGATTTAAGATAAATATTTGATATATACTTGTATATTTAGTTAAAATTCATTTCTTTGGTAATACCCATAAGCTCCTTTTTTTTGAGTGTCTATCCGTATGGTAGCTCTAAGGTTGGATACAAGCTAAAAGCTACCTCTTTTGAAACCAGGAAAATAGAATAGCAATCAAAACTGAGTCATACACTTGTCAAAATGTTCCTGAAAGAATTCTTAAATGGTAACTACCCACAAGAAGTAAAAATAGAACCCAAACTCTAACAACACTGTCCTATTGCAGAGGTTTGTACCAGGCATTCAAGATTAGTTCAGACTATCAAACAGACTACTAGAGGCTGCAGGAAATCTGGCAAGCAGTAATTAAACATATCTGAGAGTTTATACATTATTTAACACAATATTTGAGTATGGACAATGTTAGATCTGTATTATAACTCAGATACACTTAACTAAAACACCCAAAAATGATAAGTCTGAAGTGGGTAACCAGCTAACCAAGCACATACAATCCCATTTCATTTGTTGCTTAAAGGCTGAGTTGTGGTATCAGTACTAGATTATACAGAAGCATTTTTTGCTATTTAGTACACACAGCTTTAGCAAAATGGCTGTAAGTGCTGGAAATAGGTACAACCTCAAGCATCACTGCAACTTACAACTTCAAATTGGTCACAGCAGCAGGATGATACAAAATATGATCTTGTTTACACTGAGGTGTCAACAAGTGTAGAAAACAATAACTTCAGTATTTTCTTCAGTAATGGAAGCTCGTAAGTTTCAGATAATGAAACAGTAAAATCAATACGGCATTCAGTGCAATAATATTTTAAAAACTCAACAAATACGTGCAACTTTGGGCTGCTGGGGAAAATACTATTTATTATACATTTAAATACAAATTTGAAATGTGTTGTGGACACATTTGCAGGGTTACAGGTAAAAAAAAGTACAAAGTTGTGTTCTGCATCTCTCAAGACTGACACTTCAAAAAAAATTTCACAAAATACCAAGCAAGAGCTCATCTTTGTAAGAACAGCAAAGGCAATAATGCATAAAATTTTTTGCTTGGCATATTATCTTTGTTCCCTCCCTGCATAAAGTACCTACAGTTTGTAAACAGTCTTTAAAAGTGTTAATAGCTTTAAGGAATGTGTAATCACAGTTTATATGGATTCATCCCACAAAGAATTAAAATGCTACACAGTAGTTTCATGTTTCCATAACCCAGTTCTAATATTACCAGTACTGTCTGCAGTGAGCAAAGGTCCATCCTGTCCACTGCTTTTAAGTGGTCCATTCTGGATGGCTAAATTTAAGCCATAAGATTTTTGTTGGTTTTCAAGTTCAGCTGCTATTGGTTTCCTTACAATATCTTTTCTGTTGTTGGTAGCTATTGTTTTCTCTGTATTTCTGCTACTTTTTGGAAGTGTACTGCAAGCATCACTGCTGTCTTGTTGGGACTGGTTATACTGACGTTCTCTGTATGCCAAATAGGCTCTTCGGCTCCTCGAGTGCCCTTCGCTGTTGCTCTGGCGAGTTTTGGGCAAGCCATTTTGCACACTTCCTTCCACACTGGTGGGAACGTCGTAGGCATATTCCCTCAGCACTGCAAGCCTGCTGGCACGATGGCCCTTGCTCCTGTTCTTATGGTGCCGGCTTGGGTGTCCGTTTGTCCGAAACTGTACCTCTAATGGAGCTACGTGCATTTTGATGTCATTATCTACTGAATGTTCAGTGAGACTGTTATCAAGTTGAGGACCTGTGTTCAAAGGCAGAGAAGTAGGGTGGCACTGAGCTGCTGCAGCTTGTAAGTTAGTTAGTTTACAACCTTGAGATGAATTTTTTAGGCTTGAGGCACTTTTATTTGTGCATGAGGATTCTGCGCTACTGTTGGTGCACTTCGGGGCGTCTCCGTTGGTTCCACTGGAACTGGAGGGCGGCACATTTACTTGCACCGAGTATGTACTCCTTCCTGGGCAGCAAGTTGTTATCCAAGCATGCCTGACATCTTCCCTGTTAATGCAGTGGTGCACCATAAGAAAGGCACTGAGGCTTAAACATGTTGCCCCAAAAAAACAGCTGAAGACGAGGTCCATAGGATAATACAGGGAGATGGACAGAGCTCCAAAGATCCACAGCGTAACATACAAAACCAAAGTAAGGCCCACTCCCAAAAGCTGTGCTTGAAAACTGTGCTCGTTCTCCAAAGCAGAGGTGGACACCAGGGACACTGACAATGAATCCTGATGGGCCAGGTCCCCGTGTTCGTTGGTGGCCAGACGCTGCTGCTCCTCGATGGGTTCCTTCAGCTCATATTTGCGTTCAGGGTGACGCTTTAGTTGTATGAATATGCTGAGAAAATACATACAGTTTATGAAAATTATAAAACTAGCAGGTCCATAAAATGCTCCTAAGCTAGGTTCCCAAGCCATCCAGCAACTGCAAAAGAAACAAACCAAAGAATAAATTAACATGTTTGCACAAGTCACTTATGCTTTTTCAGTTCATTGAAACTATCTTGTCTGTGCTACATTTTCTGGAAGAATCAGAATTAATTGCAACAAGTATTCAGAGAAAAGCAAGCCTAAGAAATCTTATGACAGAGCTCTCATTTATAGGGTACTTACTAAGGTGCATTAGGTCTGCTGCCATAATTTCGGATGTTTGCTGCAGCTGTTATTCCACAAACTATGACAGGGATCCCTCCACCAATAAGGTAGAACCTAAAAAATAAAACAAATTCATTAGGAGTTGCTCAAGTGCAATGGATTTTTTTCAGTCACCATGAAGGAAATTAGAGCTTTCCAGGATTTGGGAAACACACAAGTTCTTTATTAAACTAAATAGGGTGAATCAGGTTTGGGCTTTGGCAGTATCAATTGTTTTCTAAGTCTTCCTCACTACAGTTTTGCTCCTAGTGTCGTAAGCTGCCTCCCCCTCTCACAGCTGCTCACTCCCACCTCCTACTCACAGACACTGAACAAAAGTATACAGTGTTAGAAGGAAGAAGCAAAAGCTGTCAGTCAGAAGTTGTAAATTGCTGGAAAAGAATAAGGAAACTTAGAATGAAAATACTAAGTGGTATGTCTCGTGTTCCAGAGATGAACTTGCCTAATATTATATACACTGTTACTGGAAATTCTTTTGGGTGGGGGGGGTCTGGCAGATGGCAGGTTGTTTTTTTTTATTTTTAATGGACTCTGTAATTTTATAGTATATACTTCCTGCTTCCCTGTGGTGGTATTAATGAAAGCTGTATACTTTCAAGAAGAAAAAGGGCCTATGTTGTTGGAGTATCTCACTTTTCATTCTGATTTCTATGAATTCACATTGAATTCATTAGTGGCAAATCAATAGTTACTGATAATCATTCCAATTAATGGCACTCAGTACTGCAGCTTATACTAATCCCATCCAAATTCAGATCAGAACACACAGCTGGAAACTCCTACTGTGACGTGCGGGTGAGCTTTTGTTTTTTATCACCAATAGGAGACACCTATTATGGTGGTCCTGGACTTCTCCACTGCATTTCTGATAATTTACCAGAAATTACTCTTGTATCACTTGAGACACAAAACAACAGTCTAAAACAAATTATGACTTTATTGGAAATCAAGGTACACTGAATTTATTATTTAGTTGCTGGATCCTATAAACGTCAGATTCTGACATTGGTTTATTCTGTATCTTGTTGCAGCAATCAGGAGCTGGCCAGACAAAACAAATCTTTGTACAGGTACTACATTATGGGTAGTTTTATTCTGAACTTAAGTTTGAAAGACAACTGAAAAAAAAAAAACCATCCTTCTGTGGCCTTTCCATACTAAAACATCACATCTCTATCTGACTGAGGAAATTCCTGATCTGCAGGAAGTTGGACACTGAGAAAGTCTGAAAAATATAAAGCATGTTTACTCCATTCTTGTTTTGGATACTTGTCTCCAGAGCTACTGCCAGTGTCAGAGATGAGATGTTCAGACCTGAAATGGCATATTCATGTGTATGTCTGTGCAGAGCTGAGCCTGTGAGGCCCATAGTTTTACTGCCATGTTTTCCAAAGCAAAAACTTCATAAAAAATAATAAGGGATATAAAATGCTTGTATGTAGTACTGAAAATATTACTTGAAGATAATCATTAAAGCACTTCTGTTTTTCTGCAGTCTCTGTACTTTCAAAATCAAGCTCTTTAAATAGTTGCCTATAACTAATCAAAGTTAATCAACTTCTGCCACCTTGTGGAGAATTTCAGCCTAGCAGTGTTTAATTAATATCCAGCAGCTGAGGCTGCAACATGAACAAGGTATGTCAGTATTTTCTAGTAAGTACATTTTACATAGGTGAATTTAACAGATAATTAGTTTGTCTCATTTCTGGGATTTCAGAAATGAAAGCTCTAGGAGGAACACCTCACAAAGAAAACTATTTTCATTTGATAATGAGTGACACTCCTGTTTTTCAAATAATTTGTAAACAATCTTTCGAAAACATATTTAACTTTATTTACTTAAATTGCAGTGTTTGTTAACTGTGTTAACAGTTCTCCACATTCTTTCTTCAGACAATTTAATGGGTTGTGTTGCTATCTAAAGTCCTAATCAAATCTTCAGTGGTGATGCTGAAACAGTACTGATTTTTTGATTTACAAATCAGCAACCCAGCATTGCATCTGTAATACACTAAGACTGACAGTCTTTCAGCTCATCCTCCTTAACCTAACACTGAGGAACAGCAAAATATGAAAGGAACTTTGCAGACCTGGAGAGAACACAAGAGGAGTGACTTGTTACATTTTCTGGTCACCATATAAATGTAGCAGCCTGGGAAATAAGGAGCCACAGAAACAAACAACTCACCTCAGCATTGGCCTGGGTGGAGGAGGTGGCTCATCAGGATCCTGACACCTTTTTGCTTTTTTGGTTACCTGCTTGTAAATATTACGCGATGTCACTCCCAGCCAAAGTACTGTTGCAAGAGTGGAATAATGGAGAATTATCCCAACCTTATAACAAAAACAGACAACAAAAAAAGAATTAACCCCCAAATATTTGCCTTCTACTAAGTTAATACAGTAATCATTAAACTCACAACTCACCATAAAGCCGAAATTTTCAAAAGCTCAGTTCAAGAGCAAAAACCCCTCCTCTCATTTTATATGACTGTTCTAAGTGTCAACTCATTATAGTTTTAAAATAAATATATAGTGCAAACCCATGTATGGAAAACTTAATAACAGGGGAAAAACATCTTCAGATTACATATCGATCATACACTTTAGGAAACTTTATTTTAAGAAAGACTTAATTTAAAGTGTCCTGTGTTACAGATGATATTCATATTGAAACAAGTAAGGGAACAGCAAACTCATGGTATGTGACCAGTATGGAGCAGATGGCAAAATACAGATAGCCAAGACTCATCAGCAATTTTAACATAATGCAAAGATAAAGTGTATTACATGTTTAACATGCCCCAACATTAATGCAAAGCCTGCTTCACAGCGGAATCTCCTTGTCCTGTAGTGCCTTATTCACAGGCCAACACTGCCAAGACACCACATGCACGTAGAAGGGGCAACACTTCAGTTCCTATTAAGCTGACTGCAAGTGGTTTTTTTGCCAGTTTCAGTCACCAGTAAAGATACACAACTCTCAAACAGCCTATCTGTATCACAGGGTTTCTTCCAGAGGATTTCTGTCTCCAGGAAGGTAAGAAAAAAGGTGTATGTGTGTGCACACGTAGGAAAAATGTCAGGGATATATTCTATTGCAACACTTTGAACCGTCAACCTAAGAACTCCTGTAAATTCAAACAAAAAGCACTATGGAATATTATGGTGAGGGACTTGAAAATTTTTTTAATCACTGGATTAAAAAAAAAAAATTAAAAAATTTCACTGACAATTTTTGAAAGCATCAACTGTTGCTATACTGAAACACTGCAACTGAATTGAGGTGGCCAAATCTCAGACAGGCAAATCATTAAAAAGGAGTATCAGTAAAGCATGGGGCCTTGAAACACTTCTATACCCCTCCCCTTTGGTTATACCGAGCAAATGGAAACAGGTATTTTAATACCTGTGAAACTCACATTTCACATGGCCTGTAAAGGCCACATACAGACCTATAAAATTATTTCATAATAAGTCTCAAAAACAAAAATAACCAATAAAACTTAGTTTCTGCAGTAGCATTTTGGGGAAAAAAAAATCTGTTGCACATTTTACAAGGGTGTGGAGTGATAGGAAAAATGACTTTAAAGTGAAAGACTGTTGATTTATATTAGATGTAAGAAAGTTAGATTTTAAAATGAGGGTGGCAAAACACAGGCACAGGTTGCCCAGAGAGGCAGTAGATGCCCCATCTCTGGAAATATTGCAGGTCAGGTCGGATGGGGGTCAGAGCAATCTGATCTAGTTGAAGATGTCTGTCTTTACTGCAGGGGTGTTGGACTAGATAGCTTAAAAGCAAAACATTATTTTTTTGTCTCAACTTTGTATTTTGATGAATGCCTGTACAGCATTACAGTTCTGTAGGAGGCAAGGGGGGCATATTCATATATAGGACTACAAAACCACTAAGTAATTTTTACCTACCGCTTGGCAAATGCTGGCATTCCTGGTCTGAGTTATGCCTCCAATAAACACCACACATGTCAGGAAAATATGAAAGCTCAAGTTAACTAACATATGCCAGCTTTTAACACTGATCCTGATCACACTGCAGAAAGAAACAAATTAGATAATATAAAACACAGTTACATTACTGTTTTCAGAAACTAGCAAGATATTCTTGTGATAAACGACATATAATTCCTGTTCATGATTGTTTGACTACCACATACTTTGTAATCAAGTATGATCTCTGGACTTTTATCACAAGAAATTAAAACACCCACCTATTACCAGATTTATACATCTATTGGGGCCTGATTTAAAAACTTTAGGATTCAAGCTTCCACATCAACAGAAATGTAGAAGCCTGAACAGTTTGTTAAATTCTACCATTATTCTCGAAAGACCTCTTCTTTCATCAGGAAGCAAAATGAAGAATTAAAGGAAAGACGTGGTTATGAGAGCTAAATTATCATACTCAAGAAAGATGAAACAGCTACTTGCATAACTGTTAGTCTGCATCAACAAATGTTATAGGGTTTGATTCCTACCTGTGATGGTATATGTAACTGACCATGATCATCAACAGGCACATCAGTAAAACCATGGCAGTGGCATAAATTACTGGATGCAGAAGATCAGCTGGCTGTGTATATAATTCAGCTCCAGTTAAGTCCTGATAACAAAAACCAAAAATAACATTAGTCCACTGTATCTATTTTTTGAGGGGGGGAATGACAAAGGGAACACAAGAAGTACCAGACACCTTCTAGATGAAGTGTTTTCCTTCCATTCCCATCTGTCCTGAAACAACTCTCCAATTATTTATTTGTTATTTCTGAGTTTCTTCTGCAATTACCTGCTATTCTGACTGACCTTTATAAATGCAGTCACAATTCTTATAGAACAGTTCAACTTCATATATTCGTGAAGATACAGAGAGGTCAGCAGCTTACAGAAACACACCATTTTCTTAATCTTAAAATATTTGTACGTGCAGATGTGGAATAACTGTGTATTTCAGTTGTGATTATCTTCTTTAACAATCCAAAGAACATCACAGAAAGTGCCCTCAGCAAGTCTGTAGATGATGTTAAAGACTGGGGGGACTGATCGACAGATTAGAGGATAATCAGAGGGATGTTGGTGAGACAGAGAAATGGGTTGATAAAACATCTCGAAATTTAGGAAAGTAAAACATTAAAAGATCTGCATCGGGGATGGAATAACCCCATGCACATAAAAATAGAGGCTGGGCATTGGCCTGATTAGAAAACAACCCGAGTTAGTGGTAGACAAAAGCCAACCACAAGTCGGCAGTGTCACCTGTAGCCCAAGGCCACGCTTTGCTGTGTGAGCATTGACACAGCAAGCAGGTGAGCTGATCCTTCCCTTCTGCTGAGCACTGAGACCACTCTGCAGACCTCGCAATCTGAGGCTCCCCAACACAAGAAAGACACTGACATACTGGATGGAGCAAGACTAACATCACCAGGATGATTAGTAGGCTGAAGCATACAATGTCTGAGGCTGAAGGCGTCTTTTATCTCGAAAAGGAAGAGGGGAGAAATCTCATTATTATATTGGACTATCTACTGGGATGGTATAAAGAAGACCAAGTCAAACTCTTTCAAACTCTTCTTGGAGCTGAACCATCCACTGATGAAAGGAAACTGACAGTATCAGCAACATGGAAAATTCTGATTAGATACAGGAGAAAAATCCTGAAGTGGCCACATACTGCCCAGAGAGACTGTGTCTGTGGAGATACTCAAAGCTTGACTGAATATGACCTGGAGCAGTAACATTTGACTTTGAAGGCAGTCAAAATTTGAGCAGGTTAACTGGACCAAATGGCACCAGATGTTCCTACCAGACTGTTATTCTATGATTACTGTTTGACCAGAATAGACAGTTGATAAATATAAGATAATTCAACAGCTCTACAGCATCAATTACATTTTCTGAATCCACCCCAGAATGACATTTTCATTTACTCAAAAGAAGCAATAATTCTGTTTGGAAGCAGTTACAATTTACTTGAGTTGCAGGAGTGGGGAGGGGACACAGCCATGACATGACAACTCAAAAGAAACTGTAGTCCCCAGAACAAAATTAGTAAATTTACTTAACTATGATTAGTGAAAAAAATCTATTAAAAAAATCATTTTTTGGAATGGACAGGATACAGAAAATTCTCTCCCCTGTAATTCTGAGTGAGTCCCAGTGAGTCACTCTTAAACTTCTGGAGTTGGCAAAGTTCAAAAGTGTCCTGGGGAAAAGGAGAAAAAACTTGGCATTCAGAAAGAACAGTAGAAGATTAGGAGGAAGTTTCAGCCTATTTTGAGAAAAAGCAGTGATATTTTTAAGCTTAAGATGGGTAATCTGATTTCATGGACAGGAAAACAGTTTTTGAATTGAAGCTTAAAATTAAATTAGAGTCAACAGTCTCTTCACCATATCTTCAATTGTTCTTTCATCAGAATATAAATTCGTTATTCCTAACTAACTCAACAACCTCATTTCAAACTAATTTAATCACGCTGTCAGTTTGATTCTTATCTGTTTGGTTTTCTTTGGCACCTGGAAAAGGATCTTAAGAATTTATGCCTCAGGCAGCCAGTGCCATCTGATTCCAACACTACCGGTGGCCTGGTTGTTATGCAGCTGGGGATCCCTAGGAACTCACTGCTATTACAATCATGAGCAAATGTTTTGTCACACCTGGCCCACGAGTACCAGGCAACAGAAATTGTAGGACAATTCTGGTAGCTGCTTCCAGACTGGTGTTAGGGAACAAGATCTCATGTATGTATCGATGTGATTTTCAAGAACAAGAGCTACAAAATCTCAAGATTTAAAATAATCTTCCAAAACATCTGAGAAAACTCAGTATATACCTTGCCTAGATAGCCGAGGCCTTGACCCAATAACCAATGGAATAAACCAATGGAATTCTTTATCCATTGCACTGACATTTTTCATCAGACCTAGTAGAAGGAGTGAGAGGAGCCAATTATGTTATTTCTGAGCTAAACTGATCCTAAATAATTATTAAGTAAAAAAGAATGACAGTACAATAACAGTAGAGATGGCATTAAGAATACTGGGGGGTTTATAGTCAATTAGCAGAACTCTTGTTTCTTCTCCACCACTATTGCTGGGTTTTTTCCCCTCTGTTCAGCCTGTAATAATGAGTTTTCAGCTAAGCCTCCTGCTTATCTGTTCTATTATTAAACAGTGGTGAAGATAATCTCCAAATAAATAAAAAGTTTTACAACTGCATCTGCCTAAATCACTAGATCAGAAAACCAAGCACTCAGTGATGTGTTTCCTTATCAGAGGACTTTACATTATGTTCTGAAAAGGATGAAGAGGGTCAGTACACTACAAATTACTTTCTTCTACACATATATGTACTAAAGTAAAGTAAACGAAATACGTACTAAAGTAAAGTAGACTAAAATAGAGTGAAATAGCTCTGCTTAAGTCATCCACCGTCCAGCCAGGATGATGGACCACCACATTCAGGTCCCTCCTGCCACTGCTGTTTCATGTATTTGATGTTAATGACAACTGCTGGATTAAAGAGCAAACTTCTAAAACTGAATCCAAAAGAACTTCCTCTGAGCCTGAGACCAGAATCCAGACTTTCACAACATGATGGGAGTCTAGAAATGAAATAAATTATTATGGCTTTTTTGGTTAATATATGGATAGGCATTGTGAAAACCTTTTTTAGCAGCAGTTAGACATCCAGAGTTTCTGCAATGTAATATCTGCGTGCAAAGAACATCTGTCAGATGAATGCTATTCTGTGTCCCCTCCACCAACCCTCTCCTCTCCAGTCTTTACAGCCTGACATTTTGGGAAGTAACTAAATATTTAAGGAATACCAGTTCTGAGCAAGTATGCAACAAGAGCTACTGACAGAAAAGGAAGAAAACTGCCCCTTTCTTTAACTTGATTTCTGATTGTCAGCAGTGCCCTTTGTAATTCACTAGAGGATATTCATACAGTCTTACCATGCATTAATTCAGAAATAGTCTTTACAGAAGCAGATTGAACATGCTTTTCATTTTTCTTCCTCCAGGTGACAGAAATGTGACCAATTTAAAGAATAATCTCTCTTTACATGCATATTACACAGAATCACAGAATGAAATAGTCTGGATTTAAGATAATCTAGTCCAATGCTGTTAAATTTTAGGAAAGGATTATATATTTAAAAAATATCCAAGAAACGAACACTACTTGTAAAAGTAAAAGTTTATTTGATTGTAAAAGTTTGAAGTAACTTAAAACAGTACCCTCAAAGGTAAAGTGAAAATTTGCTCTCTTTAAACTCTTTTAAAAGCTTGACATGTAAATCGATTTTATATAAATTTAGCTTGGTAATTACCATTTAATTCTCTTCAGAGGAAGATTTTTGAAAATCTGAGTTGCTAAAGAAAAATACCAACTTTGAATCCACTGATCATCATAAAGGAGTCTTCTTTCTTCCATGTACGATTACATAAAAATACCTATTTAATTCCACACAGAACACATTAACTGCCACAAAACCCATATCAAATTTACATTTAACAGTATTTCCTAAACCTCATAATATTTCACTCACTTTCCTACCAGCCCACCCTATTCATGTATCATGTATCACATTTGATAATTTAGCATCTGTGATTACTGACAAGCAGAGTAGCAGTCACCATCTATAAAATGGGAAGCTTCCCAGGCCAAATTCTGAAATTAGGAGTTCTGAGAACAGACAAAGAAGAAATTCAGCTTCACAACTGAGGAGTACTAAAAGAAAGCATCTCTTCTATCCCCGTATTTCAGAACTGGTTAACTATTTTATTGATACCAATATGCTTAGACTAGATTTTTAGATACTATTTTTCAGCAGTATTTCAAAAATATTTTTCATAGTTACTAAGTGTTTTGATCTTTTTTCCATTTCCACTGATGTCTTCTGGTAAGAGATCTACATACTAGTGAATTAACAGTTAATTTGGAGTGAACCAGCTGTCTTTGGTTACGGATCACAGAAACAAATACCTAGGAAAACAATCCTGGTCAATTGACAAAGTCAACAAATCTAATCTAACAGAGAAGATAGCTTAAAATAAAGAGCAGTAACAGTTGAAGATAACCTGTCATTATTAGACTAAAATTCATAAAAACTAGTTTAAGTAACTCATTAAAATGTCTTCCTATAATATAGTACTTTCCATATGAAAATTCTTTTTTTATAGTACATCCAGTTGATTATTATTTATTTATTATCCAATTAATTACACTTTGATAGATTTCCACTTAAACCTCATCTTACCTCAACATTTACATCAACAAAAGCAAAAACTAAAGACGTATTTATTATGTCTATTTTTATGTGAAATGGAGTGTGGGAATGCTTGTTTTCCTTAACACAAGAAAAAAAAAAAAAACAGAATTGTATCTTGAAACATTTTTAAGTTCCAGAAAGAAACGAAATTCCTAAGTGTCATACCATTAAAACAGCATAGTTGCTGAGGGAGTAGCACTGAATGGTCGTAATATTTTCATCAGACAGAAGGATGCGACAACCATCAGACTTCCACCCTCCTTGTCCGTTCAGGAGATCGAAGTCCCACTGAGCTGCAACAGCGTCTGCTCCGTGTGCAATCCGCCGCAGTGTCACATTTATAGGAACGTGGTGACTGGCTACGTTTAATCCATCTGTTACAAAGGAAATGTATTTGCACATAAATTCCTCAGCATGTAACACATTAGATGCTAAAACCTTCTACTGGATACACCCGAATCAAAACAAGGGAGTCAGAAAATGTTTACTAAAGATCATAAAAAAGTAATAATAAAAACAAACCTATTTTGGTAAGAATAACTGGAGTTACAACTGTACGACGTTTCCCATCGTCAGCCAGATTTGTTGAATTTCCCGTTGCTGGGAAAAGCTTTCCATTGCGAAATGCAATAAGCTGAAGCTTGTAGACAGATTCATCTGCTGGTCTGATTTCTCTTTTTTGTTTTTGGGTGAAAAGGGAAGCTGGCAACTGGATAGAGGCCTCTACAATTGTGTTCTGGAAACAAACAGATTTTTAAAGTTCCAAAGAGAAAATTACGTTCTTTACAGAGATTAAATTAGCAACTCCTATACGTACAGAGTCAGAGATGAATGCATTTAGCAGACTATGTATTGTGACCAACCTATTTGACAGTGTTTCCAAGTAATCCAGGATAAAATAGCTTAATCAGGTAATTAAAGTATTCAAACATTTTTAAAAAGAAAAAAAAAGTTAAGATTCTGCAGTTACCTTACTTGTCACAGAGAGTAAAATTAAAGTTGGTATCAGTAAACTATTACAAGAGTTTTTCCAGATTAGACTATTAGCAACTAGAAGCAGCAACCAACACAAGCAGAAGGACAAGCAGTGCACACTAGTGCAATTGTGCACTAGTACAATTCAAAACAAAATGCTGTGTACAAACAGGGTGGTTTTACTTGTATATAAGTAATACCTGAGTGAGAAGCATGCATATAATTTCACAGATTTACATAAGTATAAATTGTAATATACGTCCTGCAGTGACATTCAAGCAAAATTAAGTGCTAAAAACCAACTGTTAAGTTGGGGAATATAACTGAAAAAATACTTTTATGGAATATGAGGAAGTGTTTCCATTTTATACACACCCACACATACATGTAATATATATGTGTGCGTGTGTGTGTATATACACGTGCATACACAAAATTAACCTCTCGGGTCCATCTTCTATTTCATGCTTAATTACAGTATTACTCTGAGCAGAATATTTCACATTTTTAAGGAGACAGCTAATGTCTGCTTTAATACGTAATGAAAGTGAAAATGCAGAAAAATAAAGATGTATTATTACAAACCAGGAAGCGTCTCAATTTCCATACTTTCAACTTACAAAGTTACAATGAAGAAAATCACATCTACTTATTAAAGTTGTGTCCATTAAAACAACTATTTTATAATCAAGCTTTATTATCCTTTATCCCTTTAACTCTTCTCACAGTCATTTTGGATTACACAAAATGCTAATTTAACCTTAGAAATTAATAACAATAAACTTACTTGCCAAATTATTCATATATATTATTACAAAGTCAGTAGGAAAACAAAGAACATCCCACCTTTAAAGCCAGGCTTGACAGTGTATTTGAAACGTTGCACTTAAAGCTTAATTGTTTATCTAGATTTCCATCTGGATCTCTTCTCCCATAATCACTGAGTCCTGTACGGTCTGACGTAGCCACTTTCTGAAATACGGTGCAAGTCATCCCAGTGAAACCAGCAGCCTTTATGACATAGGCCTCAAGAGCGATATTTGGAGAATACTGTGACAACAAAAATCAAACATGAAATGATTTTACACACCACAGACAGGATAATAAATAATCTTAAAGGGATTCTCTGCCTTCACAGAAAAACACATCCAGAAAAACGTTTCAGTTTATCTGGCAGGTATAAATCTTTTCAGAGTATTGCTCTTCCCCCTGCAGAAACAGTAGGCATTTCAGATAATGCCAGCATCTATTAAGAAAAAAAAAAAGCTATTCAAACTCAAGAGTGAGCAAAACCTCTTCTAACTAAATAAATAAACTCATACTTACAGTAGAATAAACTTGAGCTCCATTTGCCAGCCGATACATAGCAATTTTCTGTAGACACTGTACAATTCTGGTGCAAGCCTTGGCTTCCCTTTGTGCCATCCACAGAACACGTTCATCAGCCAGCATAATATTACTTGCTATGTCCACCATGACGTCGCCAAGCTAACATGGAAGAGAAGTAAGACTCTTTTATAGGTATGAAAGCATTCCGCAGGTAGGGTCATTATCAGAAAATACAAAGTGACATGGCAGCACAAAAAGCACATGGAAATTGGCTGCTCCTAATTCAATCACCTCATCACATTGAGATACTGAAATACTTTGACTCGGACATTTACCCCCACTGAAGAAAAATGTCATGCCAATATAATGTGTCTGTTTATATTGTAGTTAGGAAAAAACCCATGATAAATATTTTAATAAAAGGAAAGGGTCCAATACTCCACTTTCTACTGTACTAATTGCTTAAGAGGACTATTTACAATCAACTTGACAACTAACACTATAAATCAACAAAAATACAGTTTGCATGTATGACAGAAGATAATAATAAAAGAGTAAACCAGGCAAAAATCAGCAGACAACCCTTCTATTTTGCTTCCTTTTAGCAAGTCAAACTTTTTATAAATTGCTTTCTTGTTTGCCTTCAAATTTGCATGACCTGTTTTAGGTCACAGGCTTACATGAGAGAGACAGCAAATACACACAGGTACCAGTGCTGCTTTCAAACCATCAATTACATAGTTTTAAGTTCACAGTCCTCACCCTGCCTTCTGTATGAAAAACAAACTATAAAGGGAACTTATTTATTTAGGCCACTACACCAAAATGAATGAGCACCTACATTGACAACATTGACCTACACCAGATTTTCACAGCATTTAAGGAGCAGTGACAAATACTGGACCAAAAGCAAAGGTGAGTGTAATTTTTAGTTGAATTGACTGAAATGCAATTCACAGTGCCTAAATTTAGGGACTGGAATGTTCTGCTTGAAGAGAGACAGGGTAGGGTGAGGAAGGTATCTCCTTTACTATCCAGGCTTCCCAGGTTTTTTTAGAATATTACTAATAAGGAGAGAACACAATAATTTGCTCTTCTTTTTTTAAATCTTTAAATATAAAGGCAAGAATTGGAATATAAAAATATTTATTATTTTGAGAACTGGCTCTCTTAGGAACAGAAGTTACAATCAGTAAAAATTCTTAACTAACACAGAGCCTTAAGTAGCATTTGCAGGCTGTAGTCCTTTCATGAAACTTCACCAACAAAGTTAAATTGATTGAATGTGCTTATCATGATTTATAATTACTTGAGAAATGGTAACAACTTTTACACATCAACAGTGATTTTAGAATAAACCAGCAGTATTAATATCCTCAACTCGCAGAATTCCAGTTGCTTCATACTTTTAAAATATATTACACATTATTCCTTCTCCCGCTTATTGAGGTATGAACAACGTTTTTCAGCTGTATTCTAACTTAAGGCAATCTGCTAAGAACTTTCTGAAGATCTGTCTTGTTTATTCTGATATGAAAGAACTATTAAATGAACCTGTTTATTATTTATTGTACTAATCTTTCAGAATAGCCACTTTAGCACAAACTAGGGAATGAATAAGAAGATGGTTTAAGTGAATGAATATGAATAACAGTGTCAAGAACAAGTTCGTAGAGTAATAACCTGGTAAGAAATCAGCCTATTCATAGCTACTAAAATTTTTACATTAAATTGTACTCATGTTCCTTAAATATACCAGCAAATCATAGGCTGGCTTCAAATCAAATCCATTGAGAAAAAAATCCATTGTCTAAGATGAAAACCCTCCAAGGAGCTCTGCAAGGGATGTAGAACCAGCATTTAAGGTTTGCTAGGGGGAGGATGGGGAAAATTTGGCTGTTTTTTTTTGCACGAGTTTAAACTTGAGGCATTGTGGTCTGCAACTTCCCAACATGCACTGTACAGTGAGATCAATATAACCTCTGTTCAGCAGTGAAACAGAGAGTTTCTACCCACTGGTGGGACTATTCAACTACTTGCATTTTTCTCCCCAACAATGAGCGTTCTCTAAGATTTTGTTTTATGTCTTATGTTATATCCCGCAAGACAGAGGAGTACTGAAAACCTTAGAGATATGGCTCAATATTGAATAAAGACAGTCTATCATGGTGGAAGGGGAGAAGATAAGTCTTGTTTTATTCATTATTGAGAGGATCTCTGAGGCTTTCATTTTTTGTGTTTTTAGATAAGAACATACCAATGAAAACCTGTGTGACCCACTCCATATTAAATAAAAACAGACTTACTGTACCTATCTCCCTGCTCCAGTGCTGACCAGAGGTGTTACTCACATTACAGGTCCAGTGAATGCTGGATCATCTCAGCGCGAATGCAAAGTCTGTGACCATGGGTCAGCAACTTCAGGGACCTACTAAACAAACAAAAACATGGAATAGAATCTGACAATCCACTAACTCAATGCCTGCGTCTAATGTTGGGAAGATTTCACTCCTTAGAATACTTAAGGACAAACACTTTGTTTCTCTTTAAAGCGATGGCAAATTATCCAGTTACCTCTTTATATTTTTCAGCAAATCTTCCAAATTTCTCTATCATTTCAGCCACAAAAATAACATCCATTTTATCAGAAAAGTTTGCTGCTTCAACTGTGTAAGCCAAGAGCTGTCTTGCTGTTGCCACTGCATTAGTAAGGTTGAGCGGCATCTACATAGAGAACAAACATAAGCATTTGAAAAAGTACAAGATAGAGACAACACGTCACCAATTAATAAATAAGCATTCATCCAAAGAGGAGAGCAACTCCCACAGAGATCACAGTGTTTTGAGTAGCTAAGGACCACCACATCATCTGTAAGGAAAAACATTTCCTACAAGCCAGAGAACTATCATTTATACTGGCAGCCAGCAACTGGGTTTTGTGCTGTTGTCTGTCCTAGAAGAGAGAGAGGTATTGCACCAAAAAAAGGAGAAAAACACCCCAAAACAGTACTGTCAACTGCTTATTTTCATTTTTACCAAAGCCAAGGCATGACAACACAAAGCTCTTTAAATATAGCATTTTATAGCAAGAGAAGCCAAAATCAATTCAAACACACCACTGCCACAGCATTCACTCTCAATTCTCTAATTATAGGAAGCATTTGGAATAGCATACACACAAAAAACCAAGACAGACCTCTCTATGACAAAGGTCATGATTTCACTCCTGAAACAAACCCCATGCTGGAAAATTCTTCACTACATAATATACAACATCAACATGTCTGAGCTAGCAGGAACCAAAAATGGGAAATTTCACATAGTACAGTGGAAAGCTGTGCAAATGTTATCAGCTCATGTTCAGATGCTGTTTATCCATGATAATCCAAACTAGAGCGGTTCTCTCTCTCTGGTTTTTGGTGTGCAGATATCTAGTCTGTCCCACTGAATTTGAAAAGTGCTAAATAAGCACAATGTATTTGTCCTTTCCAGTCTTAGCACTTGTACATGAATTTCAATGCGACTAATGGAAGTTAATTTTTTGTCAATATGCTAAAAGTTGTGCATTTAAAGTCTAAATAAAGTTCAAAGTCATAACACACCCTGAACAAAGTCAGCTCTCAAATTCAGACACTGTGTATAATTTCTTTGAACTTTTTCTTTAATCATGAATTTCTTTTCACCTAAAACTGTACCTGTTCAATACACAAACAAGAACAGTGGAATATGAATGATCTTGTAGAATGTTAAGAAGGTTTCATTTTATTTTACATGTGAACCTTTACTTGAGTTAAAATGTTTGGTGAATTTCTGATGTTCAAAACAGCTCAACTACCTTTGTTCAAAGGCAATAAACATGCTTGTAATATGATTACATTTAACATTAGTCTCAGAGACAAGAAATTTCTGTGCAGAGTAATTCCAGACGTACTACATATAAAAAGGCAACTTTCATAAGTAAAAATAACTCCCACACCCAAAACATTCCCTTTCTCCCTTTAAAAAAATTAAACCTTTATTGCAGCACAGAATACCTGTGTACATCTATTTTTGAGTAGATAATAGGAAGTTATCTATTCCACACATGAAAATTATTCTTTTGCTTTTCTGAAGATACCAGTCCGATGCTTACGTTTTAAATTTCCTGACACATAGTTGTCAACATTTTTCCACAACCTGAAAAATGTTGGCTAACCAAAAGCAGTTATAACAAGCTTAAGTTATCTCGGCTCTTGAGCAGCTGGGCTACAGTATACAGGCAGGAATGGCACTGAGTTGTCACAGGCCTTGCAGAAAAGTGTGAATTCCCTGGCGAGAAAAAAGCAAACCAGCATCGTCGAAGCTCTATTTAAGCTAACACTCAATCTTTCTTTGTCCCAGAAAAGGACAAAGTGATCCCCAGCATCATCTCTCTCCTGTTAATCAGTCATTAAGAAAGAACACTTCATTTGAGCCCTCAAACCTGTTTCATGTGATCAAGCCATGGCATGCACTGCTACTGCTAGGAATATAAAGCAGTAAAGCAGAATAGTTATGTCAGCCTCTAAGTTTATCTTGGGCCAGAACAGGCATTCCCTTTCTTTCCTTCTCACCCCTGCCATCTTTGTTGGCCAGTGCTCAGGGGTCCTCAGGGAACCAGAGCAGGAAGACAAAAAGCTATGTCAGCTTTAGGAAGTACCTGAATGCAGAGGGAGCAAGTCAGCAACAACCCATTTACATGATATGCAATACAAGTCTTTTGCCTCAAACTGGGGTCAGCCCAAGCAACTGGACATCAAGATTTCACTGTGTGTATAAATTTAAGACATCCCAAGGGGAAATACTGGTTTAGATCCGATTGTCTCAGTTGAGGGCTGAGGTGCTTCAGATAGTTTTCCCTAAAAGAATGCAAGATGAACTGAAACACTCCAAACCCACACAACACGTAGAAATCCTACCCTGGGCTCAGACAAGCACTACAGCCTCATGTTAAATTTAAGTGGTGCTACCAACATAATCAACTCCAGTGACTAAGCATTATTATTAGAAAACAAACAAAAAACCAACCACCAAACAAACCCCAAAACACCACACCAAAAACAATCTCTTATTACCATGGTTTCACCTGTTGCATCCATACTAGTGATCTGACTGCCAGCATTGAAAAACAAGCTTAAAACAGAAGTTTAAAGCTTTATGAAGTATTTGCAACACAGCACAACACCTATACAGACAAGGTTGAGTACATCACTGCAGAACGGTGTTTGTGGAAGTGTGCATTAACTACATAAACCTCAAAAGAAACTTGGAGCTTAACTACATAAACCTCAAAAGGAACTTGGAGTAGAAAATTTTTGTTTCATAGCTCCAATTTAAATTCTAGAATACTCTCTTGGTTCCTTGTAAGTGCTAGATAAAGCAGGCTAGTTAATACTCACTGCTTTCACTAGTTAACTCTTTATCAATCACACCAAATCTATCGAAGGTTTACAGCAACAAAGGCAGAGCAGTTTGACTGTGCTCTCCTATTATAATGAAAACAGCTGTTCTCCATTACAGATTAAGCCTGCCTTGTTTCTTTATAGCATGTGGGCAGAACAGGGCATCCAGTTGACAAAAATAATCATGACAAGCCATTCTCTTATGCTTTAGATAAGTACAAAGAATAAAATTTTCCTTGCACTTTCAATCTAGGGGCACTCAAAACAGATACTAAACCAAGTTTTTAACCTAAACCTACAAGTTCCAGTATTACACTCGGAGGCATGCGTTCATCATAACCTATGTAAACCACCAGTATTTCCATCGTAAAAGAAGATGAAGGGTCTTCTGAGATTTTTTTTTCATTAATTAGACTTTCATAATTTGGTTTTACAGAGATGCACAAATTACCTGATTGAACATATAAAGAACTCGAGTCACATCATTCGCATACTGGCACCTGGAGTAGTCCTCGTCTGCCCAGTACCCTCCCCTGTCGCATCTGCGCCAGGCTCTTCTCTCATCTTGTGAGTTGCCAGGATATATCCCACTGCCAGCAGAATAACGTGTACACAGCAGGTATGCTGTGATGCCTGCCAATGTTCTGGGCCACCTGGGGAGCCAAAAGGAAAAAAAAAACCTCACATTTAGACAAATTTACATGACAAGTAAATAAAAGGATTAAGCACTACAACATGAAATAAAGAGACATTCAAAACTAAGCATCTCTAAACTATTTAAAGGGCCACCTTGGCTCATCTTCAGTATTTTCAAGCTGTTCATATTTGTGTCTATTAACAAAATGTGTTCTAATTCTAGCATGCTTTTTTTGAATTCTTTCATGAGGCTTCAGGTGGAGAGAAGAAGGTGCTTGTAAAATAACTCAAAATAGTTTACAATTCTTTGGTAAAAAATGTTGCCTACTTCAGGAAAAATTCCCTGTTAACACTATAAAAACAAGTTGATACTCGCTTTCTACTTGTTCTCAATACAACTTTCAAACAACTGCATTCATATGCATACCAAACTGCAGATATGAACAGAAGACTACATTTGCAGTACTCAAGAAACAGCAGTAGCAGTAGTACAACCACTCTGTCCAGTTTTGCAAACAAAATACCAAATAGAAATTAATGGGAAAAAATTTTTTCATAATGTCATGAAAGGAGAAAAGAATTCCCTTCACTCAAGGTCCATGAAACTATGCCCTTCTTAAGAAAACTCCTAATGTACTCTCCACTTTCTCCTCTAATTTTACTGCATATTTTATCTGTACAAACAAACAGAGATAACAAAAAAAAAACCTCAGAAAATAAATTGCAATACATCTTTAATGCACTGATCATTCACTAGAGCAGAACTGATCCAAGGAAAAAAATAAGAATAGAAGGAAACCATGCCTGAATTAAGATGCAATGCTGAGCAGACAGAAGGGACAAAGACAAGGAATGGCAGCCAGTCTGTCTGCTCCTGCTTCTGGCTCTCTACCCTGTTATATGCATAAGCTTATAGGTATAAGCACTATTTTATCATTCAGAGCACTAATTCTTAAATTTTAAAACTAAAAAGCATACATACCTAAGTTGCAGAATGCTAAGTATCTCAAATTTAACAAACCAACATATAAGGTTTAACTAGAACTGAGAGCAGGTGAGCTTCATTGGATCATCCCAGGCCTATGTCAAGCTCTTTTAACAGTCTTAAGAGCTAACATAGTTTTTCTAAATTTTAAGTATTTCAAAGGGCCTTGTACAAAGCAGTCGTGTTGAAAAATTTGAACTGGTCAAACAAAAAATTTTGGTGGATTACACTGTGATTTAAAGCTTGCTTTTATTCTGGTCTGCATTTTAGTAAATGGCCATTTATTCACTACTATCATCTAAATTAAGAAATGCTAAGAACCTATCGACATTTGAAAAAAAAAAAATTCTATGTTTGCAGGAGGATGAAGTAAACACCTTGAAGGATGCTCCATTTCCAAGAAATTAAAAATTTAACTAACATTGCCAACACAGAGAAACTGAAGAAGTCAGCACCATTCTCCCTCTTTATTCATCAGTTAAGTAACTCCTCTTACTGAAGATGCTAGAATTTATCATAGT
This sequence comes from Callaeas wilsoni, assembly GCA_013398955.1. Taxonomy (NCBI): domain Eukaryota; kingdom Metazoa; phylum Chordata; class Aves; order Passeriformes; family Callaeidae; genus Callaeas; species Callaeas wilsoni. Next base: position 102,295 of record VWPU01010981.1, read on the forward strand.
TCTTCCTGAGAAAAGAGAATTAACTTCAGGGATAGACCAAGGCAAAAGTCTACACTTCTCAATTATATTCAATGATAGAAGATATTAACCTTTTAAAGTATACTGGAAGTCCACTCTATCTTAAATTCCCATTTATTCTCAATCAGTTCCAACAGAACAATTGTAACATGTCCAGTAATGGAAGAAAGACATATAGTTCAGGCCATTTCGACTTACTTAAGTTTAGGCAAGAAGCAACAAAAAGACAGTTGCTGGTGGCATCCCAATATTGCACAGGTCACTGCAACAACCATTAAAGAATTCTAAGTTGGTAAGAAAACTAATGGAAAAGACTAGATGATAAATACAACAAACTAAACTAGGAAAAAAGGACTTAAATTTAACTACCTTTTATAACAGCTTTGGCATATAATAGCATCAGTTCTCTATATTGTAGTGACATAATTTCATTAAGAAATGAAGACTTGTTATTATGACCATCACCAGAGTATTTGAATACTAGAAGAGACAGAAGATTATTTGGGTATCCAGCAGAGCTTCATCCAGCCCAGCAAATATGCATTCACGTACACTCACAGCCTCAGCAGCCACTTCAAGTAACTAAGAGAAGTGTCACCATCAACCAATACCAGAAAGGAAAACATATACCAGATTTGGTGGCAATGGAGGTAGTTAAAAGAAAGAATAAAAAAATTTAAAAATAATTAGCACAGATTTTAAACGCCTGGAATCATATCGAGATATTTTAGAGAATGTAAATTAATTAAAAGAACAGGTATAGATTCTGCAGTGGTAACATAAGTTTTTTTACCATCTTTTTAATTGTAAAGAAGGCAAAACAAAGGACAAAAATATTCCTCAGAAAAAATTATAACAGCATTGTTGTGAATTGCCACAATTCCAGTAGTAAGCTTAGTGCAATGTTACATGCACCTCAGCAAGCTAACAAAACATCAGACTGGATCGTGTCTGGCCAACTGTGATCATGGAGAGAGCAAGTTCTGCGTCTGCTGGGAAGGGAGGGAGGGACAGCAGGATACAATACATGTACACTTATCCCAGTCTCTGAAACGTCAGTAGGGACAAACTGAAATAAACTCGGATTCAACACAGACTGGAAAAACAAGTACAAAGATGAAATACTTCTGTGCTCCCAATTTTTATGTATTTATAATAAGTCTTCAGAGAACAAAGCCAAAAAGAAAACAGGCAGATGAGGATAACTAATAAATCAGCTGGCACAGCTGTTAGAAGACATGCAGGCCCACAAACACCTTGCATAATACACCCAAACCTCCACTTCTAGAATGCAGAATCAGTTTCCAGAAACACTGCCACTGGAGTACCAAAACATCATTTCCAAAACCATTTATCAATGCTGAAATTTTTATACTAAGTTTCCACATCAAAGACGCCACTTCAAAAGGGATATTTGTCTCTGTCTTTACAGACAGTTTTCTAAAAGTTGTATTTTTCCAAAGCATTTTCAGTAAAAGTGTGGTCAGCTCAGTTTTCACTGAATCTATCACCTTACAGACTGAGTGCCACATGGCCTTGGAATAATTTAAATTCTGTGGTCCTGACAGAGGTTGTATGACACAACCTCCAAGACAAATATTTTTACTGAAATATGGCTCATGCTGTTCCCTTTCCCACTACTCACATCTAGTGCTAAAGAAGTAGAAAAAGAGAAAACAGTTTCTCTCTGGTTTCTCAGACTAGGACTCAAACGTAAAACAAGTTTTTCAGAAGAGCTTTAATTACTATGCTTTTAAACAAGTATTATTTCTAAGCTATATATACTTATCTCTTCTAGAACTTCTGCAGCCATCAAACAGAAAAAAAGTGAGAGTTTCAGTGTTTAACACTACTTCAAAGGTTATTAGATTATCACAAGGTTATTTACCTTTTCTCCCTTTTCTTATCTCCACCTTCCCTATTTTTATTACCCCTCTCTTTCATTATTGTCCTTTTATGCTCCCTAAGTTTACTTTGCATTCATCTCCCTACACAGCATTTTATCATCTTTTGCCATGATCTTCTCAAAAGAATACAAGCAATGCTAGGTGGTCTTAAAGTCTATGCTACCTTTAGAACAAATTTAGATTTGTATAGAAACATTTTACTGTTAAAACTAATATATTATTTGTATAATGATTTAGAAAGTTTTCTACTAAACCGGACATAAAAGGTGGGCAATTTAAAACTCAACAGCTTTGTGCCATTATCTCACGTCACCAAAACAATACAAATGCACAGCGCCATGAGGAGATGCTTTCAAGCAACTGTGTCCCTTATCCTCTTTCCTCTCCCACGCACAAAACCCCTTGTGTAAGTACAAGTTTCTTTGCAGTCCAGTGGTGAATGAGATAGAGGAACTGATTTTAGCTTTAACTACATTTCTCTTATTCCCCAGTTTAGCTAAATGAATGTTAAGCTGTACCATTCTCAGTCATGAACTGTTTCCTCCCAATACCTGTATGACATGATCTAAAGAGGCATTCTCCAGTTTCCGGGAAGCCAGAGAGGACATCCTTCCAGCAGGGTTCAAAAGGTGATTAATGGCATGAAATTCTTACCATCCAAACAAAGGCTATGTAAATTTGACTGTATTCTTAATTTCTTGTGAGTCTAAGCTTGAATATCTTTCACAGTTTACGCAACTGCTAGCAGAAGTGCAAATTTGGGCTGTATTAACACTCTTATTTCATTACTCTGTATAATTAGGTGCTCAAAATTTATCACATATACATGAGTGTAGACAGCTGTGGGGGAAAAGATGGTTCATTTATGTTTAAGCACTTTAATTTCATTTCAGGGGAAAAGAAAAAGGCAGACCATGAGATTATAAAGGATCCTTTCTTTCATACATATTAATTCTGTTTTGAAAGCACTCATTTCTTTAAACGAACAGTAACTTTCAGTTACAATGAGTTTTTATATCATAATTTCATTAGCTTACAGATAGTCCAGTGTCTTTTTATTACATCTTAGTAAATCTCTAAATTCAGCATGATAATTACAGTTTTAAAATATATTACACCCAATGGGTAACACTTTTCAAAAAGATAATTTTTATATTTAAAAAAGAATTCTATCAACTACCAGCATAAAATTATGTTAAACACAACAGTTAAAGGATTTACTGAAGATGAAGTATTTTAAAATGCAAACTGTATTTTCAATTTAATCACTGATTGTAAAATACTCTGGGATATTATCTGAGTAAGACTTAGAATATTTAAATTAAAGAAAATAGATTCCATGATGAAGTTTTTGCCTACCCTTTACAAACTATGCTGAATACTGAGCCAAAGATACTGAAGACAAACACCCTCCTTCGTTACTCTTTGCCATCTCTGCAGGGATAAAAATCTAGATGCCAGTTTTGAAACACCATCCAAGCTAAAATGACTAACCAGTTCCAAATTAAAAAAAACTATAAAATCAAATTCACCTAGGATCATTTACAGCCATCTGCTCAGAACCATTTTCTCACTAGTCAAAGCCTTATTTCCATATGCTCTCAAAGGTGAAAAATTACTCTTTATTATTACTCTACGCAAGCTACAAGTGGAAGTCTGTTATAGTAAACTCAGACATAGTGAACTTTTTGATAAGCTGAACATTTCCTGAAATCTTATTTCTTTCTACTGAATTCCAGAGGGGGTAAATCCTATTACACTGAACAGTCACTGAACAGCACAGGTTAATTTAATGGAAAACACTTTGAAATAAGCCTTTACCATCTGTTTTCACCTCTAATGGCAAATCAAAGAAGAACAATTCACACTTGTATCATAAAAAAATGCATAAGTGATTTAAATAGATGTGTTCTTTGATGAATACAACCTGCATCTGTTTGACTTTCTTCACCTTTTATCTAAAGCAGGAAGTTCCCCTTTTCTAATGTAATGCTTATCCCTGCAGTTGAAACCACCACAGTGTGAAAAGAGGACATGCACAAAGTTACTTATATAAATAATTCCTTACAATGTGAAAGTGAAGTTCCTCAGTAATTCTAAATTGCCTCTGTGCAGCAGGTGATCTTAACACTAATTCCCTTGCTAATAGTTCCTCATATTCACCCTTCTCAAACTGTCCAAGTGACGAACATAAAGGAGATCAGCTTGGAAATAATGCTCTCAGCCAAGACTTTACGTGAATTTTTGCTACAACTGGAGGTCTTCTGCAATTGAAAGCTTGTTTTTCCCTCCCCCCAAAATCTATGTCCCTGCAAAATGGTTTAACTTACTTTTCATTTCTTAATATAAAAGATATGTGGTCTTAGATTAGCTGTATACAAAGAAGATTACTTTAAAAACTCTAATGCACACAGGGAAAGGAGAAGTTTCTAACTGTAAACAAAAGACCAAGCAGAAGATCAACACAGCCAAGCAGCATAAGAAAAGTGAAATGAGTGGATAAAAGCAGTTTATACAACATTAAGAAACCCTATGCACCACAGTTAACACAATGCTATTGCAGACACTACTTTTCCATAGGAGCTACTGCAGGAAGGTAAAACACAGAGTAGTCATAAAGGGAATTACCTTACATATAGAGAATCTATACAGAAGCTATCTGTTACAGCTGGCACCTCCAGGAGTAACGTGTTGTTAGTGACCAGCAGCAGAAAGATCAGAAAAGGGAAAACAGGTGAAGAGATAAGAACAAAAGATAAAATACTCTGCAACACTCAGCACAATGGAATATCACAGCTACCATTACAGTCTCAATAATCATTAAAAGGAAGCAGTACCATTCTTACTGTTTACTCTATTACTCACAGAGGGGGAAAAGATCCAAACTATGTTGCATATTTCTTATATAGTGATTTTGTTGTATAGGAGCAGAAGGCTTTTAAAAACAGAATGATAACCTGGTAGAAATCCCCCTGTCAGTATGTGGTCTAACTTTACCTCAGAGGTAATCTACAGAAATTTAACTATTCTAAAATTTCTTTTATATATTTCAAATACCGTAGCTTAGTTTCAATATCTTTCAAGGATGGGTTACCAGGCTCAAAGTTTAACATTTTGTAGTATAATTTCATGCACTTCTGTCAATACATAGTAATTTACAACAGTTAAAAATCTATTACACACCATTTACAAGCAAACATCCATCCACATAAGCGCCTCTAAAGCATAAAATCTTGGTTAGAAGTAAAATTAAATGGACTCTTCTTTACTCTGAAAAAAAACCTGAAGTTACTAACCTGAAATCCCCTTTATTGTTCACAACCCGTTCTGGAGGGCAGTACTGTGCAGAACTTTCTAACACCACAATGTCTACTGTCCTTGTGTTATTCCCACGTCTGGTTTGTACATGACAACCCCAGTTTCCTGTGGAGCCAGCCTGAATGTTTGAGATTGTCAGTGCACTGGAAAGATAAAATGAACAAATAAAACCCAACAGTCTTGCAATAACATTTATATAAGCTTTTACCAAAAGATGAATTAAGGACAGAAAGACAATGGAAGAAACATGAATTACATACAGCCATGAGTGATCATATAAAACCAGAGCTACCTACATCTCAATGTACTGTAATTAACGGAGGAGTGTTTACTATTCTTCAGGCTCTGTTTTGCCAAGGTAGGAAACAAAAAGAACAGCCATAGGAAAAAGTCCCTAGACTTCAGAAAGACGAGACAAGAAGTCCAAATTCTCCAAATGTTATCATTCCTATTCAACACAAAATTTTTAGTTGTTTAGAAAGGCCAAATTGAAATAAATTCCCAAATGCATAATGTTATAAACATTGAAGCTCTAATTTACTAATACAATTACAGGATATATAACCACGCTGTAGATGCTGAATAAGTCAACAATCTGCTGCAGGCAGAATAAATTAGACTTATAGATCTCTGCTGGAGAACAACATTAACAACTGTGGTGTGCTCAAAAGGAAGAGTACAGAATCCATGAGCAATTCAGTTAAATGCCTTGTTTTCAACATTTCCATCATTTTAATATTCCATGAAAACAAATGTATCCTACCACAAACATATTTTAAATTAATGCATTGGGTAAAACTTGCAGAAAATTAAAACCCAACTGCAACTTCCTCTAGCTAATCCTATTTTAAGCATGTAGGTTTGACCTACCAAATCTCCAGACCTCCTTCCTCCAACTTTATCATTAGTAGGAGATGTGTGAAGACTACTTTCTTACTAGGGATGTTTCTGTGTACATGTTTACTCAGTGAGGATATGAGAGGGCCTTACTGGTTATGGAAATAGTCACTAAATCAGAGCAGAAAGTAAGAAGCAGGAAATACATTTTCTCACTATGGATTCACCTTGCAATCAGTGAGCAGTTATGAATCATGTTTTTTTCAACAAAAATACCCTGGGACTCATCAGTTTCCACTATCTTCCCGTCCTGATACCACAAGACTTGCATGTCTTGATCAATATATGAAGCCATACACTGGAAGGGTAGACTGTCTCCTTCAAAGACTACCTGACGATGAGATGGAGTCATATAGAAAGATGGTAATTCAAGCGGCGGTTCTAGAATTCAAGACATAAAACCACAATTAATAGAAGAATCTGTTATATACCTGATTTTCAAACGAGGAGAAAAATACAATAAGTGAGTATCAATTATTTATATATTGATATAAGGTTGCATCTGGCAAGATGTATATAAAAACTACATTTAATGCACTGGATATTGAAAAATACAAATTATCGTCATATTCTTTTTCAAAATGTGAATTCCTTTAATGTAATATATTTCAAGACTCTTTTGCTAGCCCACATCTAAAAGAGTGGAAAATACAAATTTAAAGGAAAAATGTATTTATGCATTTTAGTTCCTCCCAATTTTTCACTAGGACTTTAAAATCACAGTAACATATGCGTTTTTATTTTTACAGTTGGAATAATTCCAATACAAAAAAAGAAGTTAAGTTGGTCATGGTTTTGTCACAAAAAGAAGTCTAATCGAGAACAGAATCATTATGCAGGAAAGTAACTCATAAAATGAAGATCTTTTAACTTCAGAAATTTGAGGTTAGAATAACTCACATATCTGATGTCAGATAGCTAGACCTAGGAAAGAAATTATCAGTTTCTGATTCCTCTTGTGACTTTTAGGTAAAGATCTCTGAAAAATACAGATTAGCAGGAAAAACGAGTTTATCTTGAGAGAGAGTTACTTATCCTTTTTTTCTACAAACTCACATCCACCATCATCAATTTATTTATTATTTATTTCCAAAAGCAAGCAATACTGAATTACAACTAAAAATCAGCCTTTGAAAAGGAGTTACTATTACCACTGTCATGTAAGTGCTGAATTTTAGGGAAATGAAAAAAAGCAAAAAAGTCAATTTACTAATATTAACAGAACATGGAATGCATTAGAAAACAAGTATCAGGTGTCAGGAGTGCTTACCACAGGTGAGAAGCTCCTGTTTAACACCAGTCACTGTCTGTGACTGAAGTGACTTGGGATAGGCACATTTCGTCTCACGTACAGTTATATTTCTTTCCTTTAACCACTGATGCATCCACAGGATGTTGCAATCACAAAGAAGATAATCGGTCTGAAATTCTCTGCAACAAAACACAGATATTTACAGTGACAAACTGCAAAACCCCAAGGTCTGAAAGCTTGACATCAACAGTTGTGTAATGCCTCTCATTGTCACAAAGACAACAAGCAAAGTCTAGACTGCAGTGGAGTTGCCTACCTCTACCTACTGGAAGTTATTCTAAGCCTCTGCAAGCTGTACTCTGGGAACAAAAGGACATACTCACTGAGAGAAGGAATCCTCTCCATAAATACGAGGAATATCTAATACCCTCACAAGGAAAAAATTCTAGTAATTTCTTTCACGGAGAATGTTCACGCTACTTCAGGTGAGCAATAACAAAGAATTGCTTGAATATGCAGCATCATAACCTAAGAAGACATTCATTGCTTCACTTTAGCGATCAAATGCTTTAGCAGTAAAATCAACAGAAATAAAAATAGCTCCTCTACTATTTCTCTTTTCAGAAGCACTATTCACACAACTTTATTCTGCTTTACATGAAAATCATAAGGCTTTAATTGACTCACAGTCTTCTCTATATAATTCAGTCCTTTCTAGTAAAAAGGCATACCAAATGCCCTACAGATGTTTGCTGAAGTCAGCTAAATTAAGGGATTAATTAATTGATTTTATCTTTCCAAAAATTAATATTTTATCTGTTTAGAAACAGATAAGAACGTGCCAAAGCATATGGCTATGTCTACACCGGTTTTTACGTCTAGTGAAAACATTTTCTTTTTCATTTTGCAAATATCTAGAGGACAACACAACATCACAGGCAGAACAGTACAAACACTAAATCAACATTCCTATGAAACCCCATTTGGTGTTTGTTCACATGAACTCCTCCAGATAGCCATTATTTTAATGGCAATCATTATATCCAGGTTCTCTTGTCACATCTGTGGTGTTCTTGGACAGTAACCTTTATGCAGAAAATTAAAATATCACGAATAACGACTTATGACCAATTAAAGGGAGGGAAAAGGGAAAGAAACATTCTCCTTTATAAACAAGAAATTAACTCAGTGTCAAATCCAGGAACCAAAGCTTTTGATAAAGCCCTAGCACAGTGAGCCAACTGTCATGACTACCAGGGAGAAGCATAAGCTAATCATCGGCACTTACTTTTGTTCATTTACTTTCTTTCTTACACAAGATTAAAACTCACGAAACCACGAGAGAGCAAATAATATGAGGTTGAGATGTACCTACTGGTATGTGTAACAATACGATACTGTTCACAAAGGACTAAGATCTTGCTTTGGTCCCTTTGCTATAAGAGTGTAAAATGCTATTTACTTACTATAAATTAATAAATGATACATATAGAATAAAACTTCTGGAAGCCCAGATGGGAAAATAGCTTTTTTTCAGAATAATGTAACAAATAGCAAGCAAGTTTTGAAGGGGATTGTATAAATACCCAAATACCCATAAATACACTTGCCATGTGCTTATTCAGATAATACTGTTACGAAGATTAAAATTACAAATACAAAACTAGTACAAGGAAGTGTATATAAAATTTGTTAAGAACACAAATGATCATGCAAATTAAGACTACCTGCAGCAAGTACTTACAGAGACTTTAGTGAACCAAGATGATCAAATGTTCCCTGTGTAACTGTAGAAAACAGATTTCCAGAAAGATTCCTGAGAAATAAAAGTATCATGATTTGAATTCACCCTCAGACAAGTGGCATGTGAAATAAAAAACCCTCTCTTCAATATAACTATATGTTTAAAAGTTACGAGGTACTATTATGACACTGTCATAGTTCACAAGACTGTAAGAATAATAATCAGGTCTCAATAGCCTAGCAAAAATATCCAAATAAACTGTTCTCTAATACTCTTGGTTTAGGTGAAGAATTTTAAGATTGGGGGGAAAAAAGTAAATGCAAAGACTTTACTTTTATTTAAAGCAACAACTAGCACATGTTGAGCATAGATTTCAAGAAGTGTAAAATTAATTTTGTTGTTTACAGTGAACTGATGTCTTCCTATTAACATGCTCTAAGAAGCATGTTCAATCTATCAGAATGTTTTTTTAAAATATTATCCATACCACTTTCTATAGATCAGTGAAAGCACTGTGTGTAAGAAACTAACAACCAGGGTAAAGAAATATTCCATAATCTTACATGTCATCCTCTTAAAGTAAATGAAGGACTTCAAAACATGCAAGACAGTCAGCAGAACATCCAAACACCAATGCCACAGTAAAAGGCATGGATATTGAAAAAGTCTATAATGCTGAAATATTTTTTAAAGAAAATATTTTGTACAGTCTTCTAGTCTCCCTCCCCGCTACACATTCTAAGAAACTGGAAAACTGTTGCAAAGCCAACAGAGCACTGAATAGTGTGGTTTGGGTTGGCCCCAACACTTGTTTTTAAGCTTGCTACTGAGTAACAAACCACAACCATAGGCACTGGCTGTCTTTCAAGAGCACACTTAAATAAACTACTCCCCTTGAAAGAAAGAATGTTAACTTAAGGCTAAAACTTAAGTGTATTTATACAGGACAAATTATACTTACAATCTAATAAGGTTTACAAGTCCTCTAAATATATCTGCATTCAGGCAGCCTATTCGGTTATTAGTCAAGTCTCTAAAATAGAAAAAAGGAAAAAATTGGAACAAACTGGTTTATTTCCAAATGACATACAAACAAAAATTAATGAGTAACAGATTGCACCACATGTATATTTGGTCTTTTTCAGGAAAACCCACAAGGTATTGCTATATGGGTGTATACACATGGACACAGACTCCTTAATCCATCCCTTAAGTAATTATAGTTTGTTCATACACAATTCAACAAGTCTAGACTTACCAATAAATTCCCTTAAACAGGCTTGGCTTACATCCCTACCAACTAAATTTTCACATTTGTGCAGTATTTCTATATGTGTGTGTATAAAAATATATACATATACACACAGAGTACATCACTTAATTTTTTAATGTCAGAGACCTATACTAGTGCATTTATTATACACAAGACCACTTCTACAATTATACATCAATGAATATTTAAAAGTTATATATTTTTCAATATGGGTCTTGAATCAAATTGCCAAAAATTCTTACAGTAATAAAAATTAAGCTTGCAAGAAATAATGATCCAGAATTAGTCCTTCGGTTTTATTTTTGAGGTTTTCAGAAGTGCAATTACCAACATACTTTCCTTTTAAGTGAGCCAGATCATCTGATCAGTTACAAATGAACATATCTACTCTATAAATTAAGAAAAAAAAAAACAAGGAGGGGGGAGGTAGTGGCAAAATCACTAAGACTTAAGAGTTGTAACAATATTCCAAAAATCTGAAGTGTTTTTAATAAAAGAAAAAAAGAAAAAAAAAAGAAAGGCAATAATGCTGAGTTTTTGTTTTTCAAGTTTCATCTGGTACAGAACTTTTACAGCCAAGGCATAAATCCCTCAAAAATATGCTAATGGGAATGTTGGCAAAACCTTCAATAAAGCAGCATTAACGGTGCTGTAACTTCAGTGTAGTACTAATAGCAAGGGACTCTATGTTCCACTGTGACCTTAGGAAAATAAAAATCATGAGTTTAACATTCAACAAAACAAGACTTGACGGAATCAAAGCTCTGAACAAACGTCCACCCAGTGATGTTTCAAGCCACTCAAAATACAAAAAGAAAGGCATAATACAAGAGACTGTCAGAACAAGTGAGCCTGCCAAGCCACAGGCTGCGGATGTTCTTCAGTCATAAGACTGAAAGCAGACTTTGTTTTATGCATGCGCATGTGTATATATTTAGACAGCACATATATATTCAACTTTTAATATATAATAACTTTGCTGTCTAAACTTCCAGAAGCTAAGACTTACTCTCTCTGAGGAGATTTTGTTTGTTTTGTTTAAACTGACTAGCTAGATATACTACTTACAGTCTTTTCAAAGATGAAAGGCCCAGAAAAGCTCCTGGATCTATGCTACTAATAAGATTGTTCTTAAGATCCCTGTGGAGAAAAATTAAGACACAGCATTTACCATAAATTACACTTTAAAACAGAGATATTCATAAAGATACACCTAACTTGTCTAAATTTGCTTGAGAACCACAAACAAACAAACAAACCCACTCCCCAAGCAACTCAAAAGTAAAATAAACAAAGCCCCCCCAAAAACCCAAAACAAAACACCAAAAAAACCTCAACAACACAGTTTTACGTTCTCTAACATAGATCTTTCAAAATCGGAAAAATCTGTATTTTAACTACAAGAATAGAAACAGCACATGTATTCCCTTAAACATTCTACCAGTTCGTATCACATGAAGTTATATGGAGTCAAAGATACTTTGCCGCAGTGTGAATAGGTTACAACTACTGTCTAGCACAGTGTTGTCTTCTGTAGCCTATACAATTTTCAATACTTCAGTAGTGCCCAGCATCTACCAAAAAAAGCAAAACATGATCTTAAAAATACACTAAAGACCCAACACTGAACATTTCCACTTCTGTTGCTGGCACAAAAGCAAAGCCCTAGCTGAAAATCCCAAACACAGCTGGTGAAAAAATTTCAGAGCAAATTTCTAAATCTTAAGTTTCCAGAGACTGTAAGGAAAAATGTAAAGTAACCATTAAACTGCTTTATTAATTGTACAAGTGATATAGCAGTTTTAACTCCTAACTCGAGATATTCTGCAGATACAGCTTAATTTCAAAGGTCACAGAGAGCAGTTGACAGCACCTATACAGTTTTGAACAAACTTTATCACTGCACAAATGCTAAAATTATTTCCACCTCCCTATAGATTTTTACTTGACTACTATCTGAAACTTCACAGGCACGTATTACTACATATAAAGTTTCTCACTCCTTGGTAATGTCCAAACATTCTACATTTGAAAAAAAAAAAATAAAAAAATAGTATTTTCATACACAAGCAGTGCTTGAATTTGCAAGAGTAGGAAAAAGATCTCCTGCATCTACCACAACATTAATAATTCTGCCTGAAAGAGAACTGTACAAGAGGATTACATCTACCATCACATAGATACATATGAGTAAAAATATAATTCATCCCAAGACTTCACAACAGCATTTCCTGCAGACAGATTAACAAATCATGGTACAACAGACAGCGTCATGGCACGTGGATCACACTTGAATGCTATGCCTAAACATTTTAAATACTTGAAATACTTTAAACTCACCTTGCAGTAAATTAATTTTCATATACACACTTCTCTTATCTCAACTTTATTTTCTTCCCTTGCTATGGTGGCAGGAACTGCCAAACACTTCCAACACAGTAGTATCAGGAGCCTGAAGAACTGGCTCTTTCAGCAGGTGTAGAAACACCCTGGTATACCAGACCATGACCAATCTGAGACTAATAAAAAGTATTCATCACTCACTTACCATCAGTCTTTGAAGTAGGGAAGAAACATACTTATTGTTCCTATTTCAAATTTTGATTTAAAATCATTTAACTCCCACTTAAAATCTTACTGTGGAAAGCACTGAGGGAAAAAAACTTGACAACATGCCTTGGAAATCCACTAGTCTACACTATCAGGGATCTTTAATTTCACTCCATAAATTCAAAGAATACTCCCTGATACAGCTCATTCATAAATCTACTGCAATGGATTCATATCAATGAATGTCCAAAGCGTTAAAACTTTTCTCAGCCTGCAACTACAACATCTGGGGAGTCTCTGGTTGGTTGGGGCTTTTTACCCTTCCCAGTGGCAGTCCTTGGGTAGGCACTAGCAGTATATCAATCTACCAAAAAGTATTTGCAGAGGAAAACTGGGATATAAAAGACATATCAAAGATCTCAAAATTAACAGTGCTGACATGTCTAGCAGCTCTTCAGAAACAGTAAAAGATGTTCATACAACAAAGGCTGGTACAACTACCAGGATTGCAGCATGTAGGACAGTCTTTAAATGAAAAAATTACGGTAGTGGTTAAACCAACAGACTTCTCACATAAAAGGAAGATGGGGGAGTCAACCTCACTACGGAGTTGTGTTTGGCTTTAAAGTTTTTATTATTTTTAACACCTATGAATACATTTATATAAACTGTATTTTAGTTTTAGCAACAGGCAATTAATCATTTCAGATGTTGATTTTAATTTTTCTTTGGCAAAGCTCAACCAAGAAGATATATCTATAAATACTTATTTGTCCAAATGGAAGAAAATCTGTCCAAAAGAAATGTAAAAGAGGATTTGAGTTAGGGTAACATCTTTTATATTATAGTAGCTGTATCTTCCACCTATCAAGAATCCTTCTAAAAAACAAAACAAGGAAAAAAACAAAAAAAACCCCAAACCAGAAAACCCCCCCCCCCCCCCAAAAAAACAACCAACCAACCAACAACCCAAAAAAACAAACAAAAAACTCCACCCCCACAACAAAACAAAACAAATCACAAGCCAGGCAGTAGAGCAATCTTACACTGAGAATCTATTAAAAGATTCTTAATGTTCTCCTAAACCTAAATAACATTGTAAATAAGGGTACCCCATATTCATCAGTGAAGGCCACTAATAGATGTTGGGATAGTAGGAAAACTTAGGTTTCAAGGGATGTGTTGAGGTCAGTCATGTACTCCAAATTCTGGATCAAAGTACAACTCTATCAGATCAACTGCCCCACTGTTACATCCAATCAAGGCCTGAAAACGTCACAGGATGCAGATTTCACCACCACACAACTCTGTTTAACCATTTCCCTTAGAGAAGATACTGTTGTGTCAAATTGGAACAGCCTTTTATCAAAGCCATAATTAAGTGGACAAACAGCAACTTACGAACAAAAATATTTTTTGTGCCTAATGTTCTTGTTAAGATGTGAAAAGTCTCTTAATGAAAGATTACTTATATTTAAATATATGGTTTGCTATGTAAAAAAACCCCTTTAATTTTATTACACTTTGTAATGAAACATTTCAGTAGTCAGTTATCTATGATTTAAAAGTGCACATATACATACTTAAAAATTTACTGCTTTCTGTCTCAGCACAATGAAGATTGTCTTAATTTTTAATAAAGCATCCTGCAGGCACAAACAAACTATGCCTATATATACATACTGACATGTATACATTATTAAGTTTTCTTAACTATGACTGGATAAATTATCTTTACTTCCATAACACTACTTGAAAATGAATGTCAGATGGGAAACATATTAGCTACCATGGACTCTTCCTATATGAAATGCTTTTTCAAAAGGGAAATGAACAAAGAGCACAAGATAGGAAATTACAGAAACAGGTTATACATTATACACATTATACAAGTCAGCCTATCCTTTCATTGGCTCTCTGGGGTGTAGATTTTATGCAGTCAAATCAAACAAATGCTTATGACTGAATTTTTACATTTCCCAGTATCACTCAATGGGTCAGGTTGGAAGGGACTACAGTGGGTCACTTGGTCCAACCTCCCTGCCACTTGCAGTCATCCCAGAGCACATGGCACAGGATTGCATCCAGATGATTCTCGAGTATCTCCAGTGAGGGAGACTCCTGGGCAACCTCTTCCATCTGCAGTCACCTGCACAGTAAAGAAGTTCTTCCTCACGTTCAGCTGGAACTTCCTGGGCATCAGTTTCTGCCCATTGCCTCTTGTCCTACTGCTTGGCACCACTGAGCAGAGCCTGGCTCCATCCTCCTGCCACTGTCCCTTTGCTTATAAGATCTCTGATGAGGTCCCCTCTCAGTCATTTCTTCTCAAGGCTGAACAGGCCCAGCTCCCTCAACCTCTCCTCATAACAGAGATGCTCCAGTCCTTTCATCATCTTTGTCACCCTCCTCTGGACCTGTTCCAGGAGCTCCATGTCTCTCTTGTACTGATGAGCCCAGAACCGGACACAACATTCCAGATGAGGCTTCACCAGAGCTGAGTAGAGGGGCAGGATCACCTGCCTTGATCTGCTAGCAATGCTCTCCCTAATGCACCCCAGGGTACCACTGACCCTCTTGGCCACAAGGACACTGCTGGCTCATGGACACCTGGTGTCCACCAGGGGCCCCAGCCCAAGGTCTTTCTCCGCAGAGCTGCTCCCCAGCAGGTCAGCGCCCAGCCTGTGCTGGTGCATGGAGTTACCCTTCCCCTGGTGCAGGATCCTCTGCATTTGCCAGTGTTGAACTTCAAGGTAATACGAAAACATATTAGAGATTAAAATACTTGGCATCTTTTTGTACAAACACTTTTATTACCACTTAAGACACTTAAAATCTTTGACCTGATTACTCTTATTTGCATACTTTTTTCCTGTGGGAGTAGATGTAGACATCACGTAGTCATTTTCTACTATAATTAACAAACATTTCACTCTCCAGTAAAATAAAACTTTTGTTTTGGTAAATTTATCACCCTCTTTACAAAATAATGCATTAGTGAATTCACATTATCATAAATTAACACATCTGAAAAAAATTATTACTTATTAAAACTATTACTTATTATGGCCACTCGGGGCCACCATTTTTAACGCACTTTCTCATTGCTTCATTTGTTGTTTTGTAGGCCCCAAAACTATATCCCTTTCAATAGTAACAAAGAAGAATTACCAGCTGGGGATGAGGTCAAGTGATAACATGTTTGAGCAAAATGATAGCCTAAAGTGCAACAAGTTGCAAGCTGCAGTACCATATCTACAAATTTACCGGAAAAATTAATAAAATAACAGAAACCATTTAAAAATATCTACGTTTTCATTAAAATTTTCATGAACTAAACAGGAGAAAAAAGTTTAGTATGTTAACAGATTAATTATAAAGTTGTCAGTATTGATTAAAATTCAATCAATTATTATGCAGATACATGTTCTGGACATGTTCCTCTAATTTATTGTTCTAAAGGCTTTATTTAAATATATCAATTCATATATAAACTCTACCTGAAAACCACTAAGGTGAAATGGCAAATGTTTTTCCTATCAAGTATAACATCAAAGGGAATGAACAAACAAGCGTGAAATGCATACAGAATCTCTCCCCAAGTAAGCAGTAAAGTGACAATGATAGTGTCTGAATTAACTATTTAAATACTGACAATTTATTTCTGTTATCTCCATTTCATCTCTTAAATGAAATGTGGGGAAAGGAACTTATCTACAAAGCAAAAAACAATCATAAGAAAACAACGGGAAGCATGAGCAGTAAGACAACATAAAAATAAGCAAAAAATGTCAAAAAGTGTAATTTTCAAGGCATGCAAGTTATCACAAAGAACATCAGGAAAATAATTTGAAACTACTTAACATAATGTGAATGTCTAAAATAGTTACTGTGACTTTCAACTGTTTTTCCTTTTACTCTTGATTATCTATTTAAGTTTGGAAAATTATTTTCATTACAATAGTATTTTCTGTCCAAGGTCACAAAAGCATCTAAAGAGGAAAAATTTACTTTTACTACGGCTAAATATCTATGGCTTTTAAACAATTGCACGAACAAAAGGAAAAAAATAATTATCATTAATAACTAGTGTAGCACACTAGTTATCCCTCTATTTATAATGAAGACACCTGGCCATTACTAACCTTTTGTTGATGCATTAACTCCTACGACAGTGCACAAAAAAGAGTGTTCTCATTCCGATGAGACTACCATACCCTCTAAAATACTGCTATCCCAGCTCACTTTATATGCTCAAAACATTATGCCAGCCTTGCTGCTTTCTTTTCCTTTTCATGAAACAAGATATTAAAATAACCTAAAAAACCCGTACAAATGCCAGGAGTTAAATGGAAGAAGGCTGCATCCTTATGATTTTAAAGAAAATTAGGATTTGGATTCATGAAGAAAACTTAAATCATTATCTCAAACTAACTAGAGTTTCAAGTATTTCCTGTCTGAAAATTGTAATGAGTTTCAACAAATAACAACCATCAGCAGATGCCTTTATTACCTAAGCAAATGCCATCACTGCTGATAACCTTGCTTCTTTGGCACAGCAACTCACTTCTACAATAAAGCTCATCTGCCAGTGAAAAGACACTTTCTTCTGGTATATGGAAGAGGGAATGGTAGAAGTGTTTGAATTTATTTAGGTCAGGTGACTGGGATTGGAGCCTTTGAGTTTTAGAGGAAGAATAAAATGCTTTTAATCCCCTGAAGCCAAAAGTCGTTTGGAACTCTTCCTAGATGCTGTGAGATAATTATGAAACTGGCTACTGTCCCAGTCAAATGGCCTAGAAAAATCCTTATCTCTAAAGTTTATGCTTTCTCCCAGGTAGATCAACCTGCCAATCCTGACCTTCTACCAGCTGGAAAAAAGCTGACTGTAAGAGAAGCTACAATGCTGCTTCTTATCTCATAGGCCATGTATCATCTGTAAGGGAAAGTGAAAATGGGAAGCAAAAGATATCCAAGAAGTTACTCCCATCAGACTCACTACCCACCCCGTACATTTGGTATATACCAAAGCTGTGAAGTAAGCAGCAAACCTTTTAAAATAAATGTCAACAACAAAGCTATAATAAATCCACTCCCTCTTAGGGGCTCTAATACATCTGCTTCCCCTGCAAATATACTTTGCAACTGTTCAACAAAGGGTTTGACACTTAAGAAATTAAAGAAGTAATTTTCTTTACAACGTAGTGTTTGCATAAGGAAACAACCAACAAAGCAAATCCATCCATCATAGAATTCTAGTAAACTTCCCACTGAAACTGCCTTCTAACGTGCAGGTGAGATTATCCCTTTTTTGCTGTTACATGCCAGTCATATTAATAAATAATTCATTCATTCATATTAAGAGAACACTCAGCTACATTAACCCTTCAATCAAAAAAAAACCATCGAAATAAAGAACACATCCCTTTTTTAAGACATTCTGTTCTCAGAATTATTAACGAAACGTAAACGGTATGTCACTTAATTTTTAAAGTGAAAATAGCTTTTTAAGAAGTACTTACAATCTTTCAAGAAGCTGTAATCCAGAGAAGGAACCATTCTTCAACTCTGTTATTTTATTGTTACTCAGAATTCTGTAAACAAAACCAATAAAGAACAATGTATCATAAGTTTAGTAACAAATTTTTTTGCTGCAGCTTACACTTCTTTTATAACATTTTTTGTTTAACAGCCTGTGTATCAAACTACAATGCCTAGCTCATTGTCTTGAGGTGTATGCAACGGCACTACTTAAATATTAAGAACGAGAGAAAGAAGCTTTTCTATGTCATCTGTTTTAAGTACCATGCAAACTTACATATATAACATCTGAGAGGAAGTACATCCATCTAGGATTATCCTAATAAGACCCCAAAACAGGTGTAGTAGAAATGAAGTATTAAAGAACCAATCTTACACTCAATATTCTCGTCTTCTGTATCCATTTTGGTTTTCCAAACTAAGCAGCACATTGCCTGCTTCTCATTTCCTCTGTTCCCATTTTCAGACACGCACACTCCTCCCAGGCTGTACGACCTTTCCCAGCCATACTTCACACATTCATCCTACTCCTCAATGCAATCTTTTTAAAACATCTGCAAATAAGTTCAGCAAGCATTCATCTATCCTTTCTTCTCTTAAGGGACAACACAACCACAAGTTCCCTCTTCCATTGAAATAACTGGATCAGGCCCATCTTGCCAAGCACCCTATCCTCCAATCACAGCCATCTGCACAAATCACAGCAGATGCTAATGATCCTCAAGGTAGGAAATTCTTTGTACAGCTGAATATTTCCCTACTTAGAAGGACCTGTTTTCTATACAACCACATAGTTCTCTGTTGGACAAAATGAAAAAAAAAAAGCCTATTTTCCTTTTGAATCATGCCAAATTTTGGCATGTGCAATACTCCTTACAAAAAGGTTCACAGTACAATGCCCCATTTCATAAAAAAGTCTCATTTCGCTTGTTTTGAAAGCACCTCCTGCCAGCTTTATTTAATGTTCCCCACTTCTAAACAGTAAAACATGCAGTAATCAATCCACTTACCCTCTTTTTACCATGTGCAATTATGTACAAAACTAGATGTCTCTTTCTATATGTAAAATCCATGTTTTACTTAATTATTCTTTACACAAAAGCCATTTGTGCCACCTCAATAATTTCTGAGCTCTTTCCAGCTTTATTACACTAAAAAAATTGTGAGGTAATACCACTAGAACTGAAATAGTACTCAACACACAGACAAGTCACAAATCTACGTACTGGAATAATGATGTTCTGTTTCCTACAATTTCCCTAGCAATTCCTAACATACGATCTGCCTTTATCATTTGTGCTAAGAATCTAAGATTTCTGGTCAACTCAATGCTCACCATCTTATATAAGACAGGAGTGGTTTTGTCCCCACCACATTTTTCATTTTTTCGCAATATGCTGCTGTTGCCATTTTATTGCCCAATTACTTTTACAAACTTCTTCCAAAATTCTTCACTATATCCTCATCCTTATTACATCAATCAACTCACCCAGCTATGTCAACCCCTTACTCACAGTGTTTTACAGGTCATTAAGAAATAAGTTGTGCGTTACAGGTCTCTATGACTCCACTCCACTGAGAAGGATAACCATTTACTACCACACCCTCTTCTTCTCCTTCAGCAAGTCAGCTGCTGATCTGATGATCCTCCACTTAAGACTGACATACTCTTTTCATCAAATGCCTTTGGCAAGGGACAGACACACCTTTTAGAAAAGCATGTTTCATTACAACAGCGGGATCAACCTTGTAAATATTTTGCTGATATTTTCCAAAGGACTGTGGGGAAGAGCTTCTCATTACAGAAGATGTAAATTTTCCACAGTACCTTTACCTTTATCCAGGTATCCAATATATTTATTATAAATTCTATTGATTTGTTCAACACAAACATCAGACTTGGAACCAAGCAGATGGTGATGCACTTATAAAAATGAGCACTTGCTATCCTCTAGCCCTAAAAATCATGTTCATTCTAAGCAAGACTTCAGAAATTTCGTCCCTGAGTTCTTCTGAAAGCTCTTCAGTCACACCATCTTGTCCTGGAAATTTATTCACTCTGTCAGATTGTTCCACAACTTCTGCTACACTCACTTCAGTTTCAGACAGGTCCTCTATCAAATGCATCCTTTATATCCAACATGTCCTTGCACTTCTTCACTTACACCAATTACATCTTCAGGCTGGATAACTACTTCTGCACTTAAAGGTGCCACTGTGAGATTTCTTTCCAGCTCACTACATCTTTCAGATGTCCTTCACAACAGCCATAAACCAAACACACACACACACATACATCCCCCTCTTTCCTCCAGTGCATAAAATTTACTACGTAATGGTAAGGATTAATACTTCAAAACACACAATGAATAAGATAAAACTAAAATACAAACATAGCAATCTATGAAAACAGCATCATTTTGACACAACTATATATTACACCACATAGTTTTCTTCTCCATGTTTCTCAAAGATTGCCTCAAGACTCTGTAGTTTAGACAAACATAGAGCAGGCATTTTTTGTCTAAAAATTCTGGCTTTGACTCAATCTCTCTCATCTCATATACACAAAGTCAAGGAAGCTGAACAAACTGTTTGAAAATCCTTTCATTTCCAGCCTGATGATAGGAAGGTTTGAAAATTCTTGAAGTTAACCTTAAATCATTCAACAAAGGTAGTAAGTTCTGATGCTAAAATGAGGAGACTCCATTCCTTCTTCTCACCTTCCAATCATACCATGTATTTCTGCAGCTCATCTCAAGTCATCCCTGGTGCCCACTGCTCCACAAGTTGCAAATGTTAAACTGCACATTCACCCAGGGCATCTCCCAGGAGATTAATTTATATGTCAACTACACAAGTGTGATCACCCTCGTATCCTACACAGTCAGATAATACCAGGTGAAGACTGATCACAGGAATGGTGGAAAGGAAGAAGGGGAAAAAAATACTTAAAAGTATAGTGAGAAATTGCTGTTGTATTGCTATAATGCCTGTAACATCTACTAGAGTGTCAGCTAAGAGCATTTGCTCTTCTGAAAATATAGTTCTGTAGTCCAACACATTAAGCTACCTCACAGGAAGAAAATAAGGAAATTTTCCCTTGGCTGCAGCTGTGATAACCTAGATGAACAAATGAAACAGTGCTGGTTTTTAAAAACACATGCAGAAACCAAGGAAGCCCAGGTACTCTTAAAATTGTTCATGTTTGTCAAGGAATCTTTCCATCAAGAATGGCACAACATTTAACAGAAAACCAGTATACACATTTACAAGAGCGCAAGTTTGGTAATAATAATAATAATCATCTACAAATTGGCATGCCCACAAAATTAGTAAAATTTAACCTGAAGTATTAAAATTACACGTCCTAAAGTCTTTGAAACTACTTTCCCTTCTGCTCAAAGAGAAAAAGGTTTCAACATAAACAGTAAGTATTATTTGTAAAAATGGTAGGTACCAGATACATTCAGTAAATAAAATAAAGTACACCTTTACTTCAACATCCTTCCTGGTTTCAGAAATGTATGCATGAAGAAAAACAGTAACAATATATATAGTAAATGAAGGAGCTTATTAAAAAAATCATTAATAGTTAATGCAAACTGAACATAAGACATAGCAGCAGCAGCAAGAAAAAAATTCCAGACCAATTCCAGACTTCTCGAGAAATTAAGGAAAAAAAACCCATGAAGTTCACAAGCAAACGTTGATTTAAGTCAACACAAGCAAGCAAGCAAATTACAATCCTTGGAAGCACAGAAATTAACTTGTATCTTAGTTACAATTTACTTCATCTTAAGATTTATTGATTTACCTGTATTTTTTCCAGAAAAAGAAGTTATTCAAAATGGAACCAGAACCACTTCAAAATTAGCTATAACTGACTGAACTAAATTTAAACTAAATAAAAATAACAGTTCCGTAAGAAAAATAAAAAAGTTTTCTGACATTGCCTATAAAATAACAGGCCTAACGTAGATGCCTTTGAATATCTGGGTACAAGGTAAATTTCTCTCTTGAGTGTGATTTACAAATTACAGTCAGACTGATTTAGTATTTTCTCTGCAGAGGCTGTTAGTTGCTCAACCATAAAGGTTTAGTACAATAAATGATAGATTTTACAACACTCCATATAACCTAGAACACTTCATCACCCAAAAATGTTGTGTAATGTCAAAAAAATGCAGTTTAAAACTTGCTATTAATATATAGTCTATACATTATTTGAAGTATTAAGAGATATGGCACAAGAAGACAAAACATAATAAAGCATTCACCTCAAAGTAGATGTTTTATAGTCACTGTCACAGTTTCTGTGCATTAATGCACAATGAAATGATGGACTATTATGTACCACTTAGGCAGAAGATATTATTTGTGATCAATAATAATTCTAAGTTACTAGTTTAAGACCATAACTTTTCCAAAGAGGCAAGTAATTCTGAAAATACACTAACTTTTCCATCATTAATAAGTCTAAAGAGAAAACAGTAGAGAGCTACCATTGAGATGAGAGCTGCACTCATCCCCATCTTGTTAAACTCTTTAACAAACGACTTTGAAACACAAATGATGTCACCGAAGATTTCAGGAAGGGGTTTCCACAGCCCAGCATCGCTGTTGCTCCATATTTCTTACGATCACCATATGAGATTTCTATTTTCTTTTCTTTTAAATAATCAACAATGTCTGCTTGGAACAAATGCATTTTGCTTGTCCAGCACTTATATATCAGAAAATAAAATGTGAAACTAACGCAGGCAATGTTAGTTCCCGTGTTAAAAGAAACATGGCCATGGGAATTAACACAAAAAACCCTGGAAGAACAAGCTGCTGAAAAGTAGCTTCTAGAAAGAATTATGGATGTCTCAAGTCACCTTACAACAAAGCATTTCCCTCTTCCTCTGAGCACAAGAGCTGTACAGAGGTGATCAGAAACAATGTAACTCAAAAAAACCCAAAACATACCAACTCCCTCAAATCCCTCCAAACTCTCCCCAACTTTTCCCCTATTCCAAGAACATTGCTGAAATGTTTCTTTGTTTAACATAGCTTGGATCAGAAAGCCAGTTTTCCATTTTACTTGATAAACTGGCAAAAGACTTTGGCAAAACTGCAAAGAAACTCAACTATGACTCTTAACTTATTGGCGAGACCTTTACCAGTAGATGCCCAGCATGCAAAACACAAATGCAGTCAAACCCAAAGTCTGTCCTTTGTACTATGAAGAATTTTAGCAATAGCTACTAAAGATGATGTACTATCTTTTCTTTCTCATAGAGAGCGGGGAAAAAAAAAAATCATGGCTGGATCTATTTTTACCATTAGAATGAGGTAATAAGCACTAAGTAGAAAAAGTTTTGTTCTGCGAAACAATTTTGGCTTGTCAGCTATAAAACAACTATCGCTAAGACAGCAGTCAACTAGACAGTAATTCAGAATGCATCTCCTAACATGACAAATGAACCCTAATCCAGAGGATATTATTAAAACACACACATCCATTATCACTATCACCGAATAGTCAAAATGGCTACCAAGAAGCCTGTATGAAGACTGGGCGACAGTGTAACTGTTAGCTGAACACTCAAGTAGCTTTCAAAACACATTTTAAAAGACTCAAATGCAGAGCCAGGAAATAGATAATAAATCAGGTCAATTAATGGTGACAGCATAGTCTAAGGACTGGGAAACTGGCCACCAGCAATAGTCAGATTAAAATAACCATCTGTAAACAACCAAGAAAAATGCTTTCTGCTGAAAGTCGTGAACATGCAAAAAGAAACATTTCTCAAAATTTATCTTGTAGAAACTGTGATTTAACAAGGATATAAACCCAGTATTTTTCAACAGTTAGTATTTTGCCTTCTAGTGAGTTACTGGTGTCAAAGGGAAAGGAACCTAGCAATAGACTGAACAGAGCACAAACAGTACTTGCTTAAAGTAACTCTGAAATGAAAGCACTCCATAAGCTTTATACAGAGAAAGAACTAGGAATCATTCCAAAACTCTAACGAAAGGACACAGTATTTTCCAATTCAACAAAAAAATTATAATTGAGGAAGCTTAGCAATGAAACACTTGCAAAATAGAAGTTTGTAACAGATAAAAGATTTCCTGCAATATTTAATTATTATGCATATCAAACAATATTAAAATTGTAAACTAAACCTCTCAGAAGTAATGAAATTACAGAATTAAAACTGTGTCTATTTATACTTCTCCATTTTTAACTGGTAATGTGCTAAATTTATATAATCTAATGAGGAACCTTTATTTTTCCTACACAATCCCTGGATCATTCAAGCAGCGATGCTCAGTATGCAGTACCATTAAAGAACTTTTTTCTTGATATTCAGTAAGTGGCAACATGCTTCATTTATTGCTTTTCATTAAAAACAAACTGTTCTTAAGGACAGAAATTATTTCTAGTGAAATCCAGTGCCAATCACTGGAGCAACATAGCAAGTTTTCTATGTAAAAATACCAAATAAAAATCACTTTTAGAAAAGGACAGAACTGAGGAGCAAAATAGAATGCAAGAATGAGTAGCAATGTTGCTGAAAATCATTCGAATTTCAAAAGAAATTCTTGTGAAATGACAAAACTTCCAAACAAGGCTTTCTTTCTTTCTTGTACTTATCCCAGGTTCAAAAGCCTACCAAAGAGAAAATTCAGAGGACACAGCTACACCCAATTTCTTCCAACACTAACCCTGTGTTGCCATGTCGAAAGCAAATAAAAAGCACTGGAAGTCTAACCCTTGTGACCACTGCATTCTAGGAAGCTTCCACCAAGTTTTCTCTCCCCTGGTTATATCTGTACCACCTGCATTATTTTAAGATACCATGATCAATTTTTTCTGTAATAACTGTCCTGTTTTACTACCTTCTGCTCCCTCCTGAGTCTCCCACTTAGCCACCAGCTGTACCCTTTTTAGGATTCCCACTGGTTTGCAGTTCAGTGCAAGTTTACCTGACCCCAAAAAACTCCATATATATATGCAAGAGAGTAACTTGCTTCATACAAAAGACTGCACACGGATGCCTTGCCAGCCACTCCTAACTTTAGCTGCTATGGCAAATACTTTAGTAAATTCTCTGTGTCATACCACAGATCATTAATTAGAGCACAGACTGTCACACCCAGTCTGACATGTATTCACATTTCCTATCAGGTGTACCTGCTCTCCAGAAAGTGCTTTGTCTAGACACATTAACAAGCACTTCCTGTCAGCTGCTGGCACACAAAGATACATTAACAAAAATTTATATCCTAATCCTACAGAAGTAAACAGTTTTTGGATAGCTTAGCTCCCTGAACTGACTAGGCATGGAGCCAGACAAATGCTAGTACTGCAGCCAGGGAGGGGAGGGAAAAAACCTACAAACATTCATACAGTGAGAGACTGGGAGGTGAAGGTATGAACACACCAGATCCAGTTTAGGCTACAGTTTTACCAACAGCTGGATGCTGATGCAACATTCCCCACTCAGAGGGTGAGATCTTCTCTCCTCAGCCCTTGCATCCCATCATCCCTGTGTCAGAAGCAGGAAGAGAGGGTTAAAGGGGACCTCCAGCACACAGCCGTAAGTCAGGTCACCACAATCCATAGAAACATCAGTGAGCCCACCAACACACAAATTTGAAAACTGCTTTAAATTCCTGTTAACACCCGAGGCTGTTATCCTAAAACAACAGCTTGAGTATTGAAATAAGTTGTCCGGAGTGTTTGACAGGACACTTTTACAAACCTAAGTCTAACTTGCAAAAACTCTGCCTGATACTAAGTTTCAAGGTAAAACATACTCTGTAACACATGCACAAACTAATAAGGAGTTCTTGTATCTGACAGAAATATCAGGTGAAAACAGCACATCATGTGGGCAGCACCAGAAGAATTTTCCTGGACTGTGTTATACCACTACCATTCCTTATATGATCCATCTTTTCTTACTGGCATAGAGATGTTAATCCTGTTTTTAGTGATTTTGGGGATAGTTGCTGAATTTCCAAGAATCTTGCTCATCTCACATCAAGCCAGTTTACACTCAGCTTTCAGTACCTTATGTGCTCTGCCTTCATTCCATCTTACGTTTTCTGGTTTCCCACCTCCACAACTGATATATCCATTTAAAGAAACCTACACTTCCATCCTAACTCCCAGCAACAGCTTCTACCTCTTAATCCCATCTTCCACCTTCTACGACCCCCCCGAGGGGTTCATTCACTCTCTATCTAGACTTCAACCTCCCTCCCCCTACCTCAAAGCACCTTCTTTCCCTGCATTGAACTGACGTAGCTGAGGGCACAGACCGTACTCTTAGACAAAACACCTGAAGACAGCACAGCCCTCAGCCACCTGGAGTCTGGATGAACCCTAGAACACACTGCCCAGTGCAGACAGAACTGTGGAATTAAGCCTTTTTCTTGAACGTCTTTAATCAGTCTGCATTTATTATGTTTGTGTTTCTTCCCTCCCTCAAAAAAGCTCTTGGTCTGTCTTACCAAAAAGGTCAAGTTCCCAGCCAAA
Organism: Callaeas wilsoni; assembly: GCA_013398955.1. Lineage (NCBI taxonomy): Eukaryota > Metazoa > Chordata > Aves > Passeriformes > Callaeidae > Callaeas > Callaeas wilsoni. The sequence goes on from VWPU01010981.1 coordinate 129,328, forward strand.
ACCGGCTGACCAGCTTGGATCACACACGCAACCAAAGCAGGTGGGCTGCTCCTTGGAGACCTAAAAGCTCCGCAGTGCAGTGGCATCTCACTCGCTCCAGGGCAGCCTGGAGATCTGCAGGACAGCGCTGTACTGCACCGCTGGACGCACCCTGCGGCACTGCACAAGGAGAAGCCACAACACAGTGATCCACAGAAACAGTAATTAATATGGGATATGATCTCTAGCACTCTAACAGCAACAAGACATTGCACTGCTAAACACCCAAACAGTGAATACAAGGTGAAAATAAAATTCTCACCTATTTACTTTGTAAAGACTAGAGACATTCAATAGATTATATAAATTTTTTAAAATCAAAATTTAAAATTCATTATTTATCCCACTACAGAAAGCAAAACTCACAAAAACCTATTTTGTGACATTCTTAAATTTAAAAATTTATTATCACTGATGAAAAGAAATGCTCAACTGTTTTTAATCTTCACAGATTAACTAGTAGTACAAAAAATGCATTTAAACTGAATAGACTCAAAAATTATACACTGTAATGGTGAAGATAGACCACATAAATGCAGTAATGACAAATCCATGAACCTACAACATATCTGGCCCATGCAAAGCACATATGGGAACCATTAAATTCTGAAAAATCTAAACTTGCAGCTCCATAGTTGTTTTAAATTACAAAAATAACCTCTGAAACATGAGCAAACTGCAGGCAATGAGACATAAGAAGTTATTCGTTCTTCATCACTGCAGCACAAATTCTAGTTAAATTCTTTTACTCTTGGCATTAAATAAAAATTTTAGTATTTTGCAGTTCTGAAGCAAACTCAGGAATACTACTGATCAATAAAAGACAACAATAAAATAAAAAAGTATTAATTGTGAAGATTAAAATCTCTCTTCCTGAGGCTTGTAACAGTGTAACACATTCAACATTTAATAGTCACTTTAGGGCTAATTGAAGGGCTAATGAACACATGAAGAGCATTGCTTATATGGGTATCTTCTTAGGAACAAAGGTATTGAGCAATTTTACGTTAATATGGTAGCTCTGCAAATTTAAAAAGAAGAAGTTCCACTACAAAAATTTAAATTTGCTCTCTGGAATTTTGCAGCACTTAGCTCTGTCCTTCTCCCTTATTTTCAACTCAACTGTAACCAATACATAGCTATGAAGCAAAACCTGAGCCCCAGGCTTGTAACAACTGCTACAGTTGTATCTATGGTACAGAAGCCATATTTCTAATTATCTCATGTATTTAATCGAAAGTACAATAGTCTCATTGTAAAAGGCACATAAAAGAATTTTAAAATGCTTATACAGAAGAGTATTTCCTTTTAATAAAAAGAAGTATGAATCAACACAATCCTTGAATGCAAGACTGCATGAAGACTATTGCCAGTTACAAAACCACCATGTATGTTAAAGTCATTACTTCAGTGCTTTGTGAAATAGGAAAACACTATTCAATCTTGACAGTGTATCCCAGTGGACACATATAAACCATGTAACATGCTGTCTTCCAAAGCTGAATAATTTGTCAGATAGAACTAAATATGGCAATTTAGAAGAAAACACTGTTCAAATTGTGACATCAGAATTTTCTTGCAATACTCAAATATATACAAAAGTGTACACAATAGGAGAATACTACAAGTACTCAATATCCTATAACAAGCTCAAAGCAATGAATCCATTTTGGAAAAGTACATACAGAAAAGCACAAAACTGATTATCTCCTCAATAATGTAAAAGACACAGAAAATCTGACAGAAGTATACAACACAAGCCTATCAGTAAATGACACACTCTAATGATTTTCAGGAGTCAGATGTCACTGATAAAAAGGCATGCACATGTACCTGTGAATTACTACATTGTGGCTACAACTCTCAGGTACCATCTCTGTACTGCCTTAAGTAAGTAAGACCCATTTTGCACAGTCTGTGGATCCACTGGTCAAAGAAAATTTTAAGTTTTAATGGGGATTATTAGCACCTTGTACCTTCACTGCCCAAATTATTAGTACTGAGCACTTTAACAGTCTAAAATTGACTATTCCAACAAAAAACAACCCCAAACCAATAGCTATCAAGAGTACCACTAAGTTAGTAAATAGAAATGTACTTTAAAAGAGGCAAACTTACATAGAGGACATTTACACTACATGACTCAGAAAATTACAGTGTAATCACACACTGTGATACAAGTGGCTTCTTGCAATATCAGTGGCATTTAGCTTCGAAACTTTTGAACTTTAAATTTGTGTCATAAATGGAAAAATTGCACAGGTATTTGGAAGTCCAAGTAAGTATGCCTTTGAGATGCGTAATGGATGTAGTTTGATGTGATTTTACTTAGGAGTTGGACAAAAACTGTAACATTTTAAGATGTTTCCTAACAGCAACCCAGTTAAACATATCTTTGAAAAGCTCTGAACATAAACCCAGGCAAATGCTCTGGCTTGTAAATCCTAACACTTTTTAAAGTGCAAACACTAATACGCCTGTGCTCCTATGAGGATATGTGCTAAAGCAAAGTTGTTTGCAGAGCAGTAAGCCTCCTGATTCAGAAATGCAATTCTTTACTGAATACATATGCTTTTCCTTTGTTTATTTATATTCCTGCTCTAATAACATATGTAACAGGTAAATAATATTCTCAACAAATAATAAGCTTCATGGGCTTGTCTTCAGTGGACTGACACATTCTCTTCCAAAATATGAAGTAATGGCTAATAGCCAACAAATTCAAACAAGTATCCACATCATCATTTGAGTTTGCACCAAGAAACACAACAGCAACAGATATTTTATCTCAGATTTCTATTACAAGAGTACAGTGCATTCCTCACTTAAATCTGCAACATGGCAATAGCTTCAATATCTACTGAAATAAAGAGTGTGGCAGACAAACCACAGTTACATTCACCCTGTTTTGGTATCTTCAAACCAAAAGCATCTCATCTGGCTGCTTAACCTACAAAGGTCAAAACCATCAATGGTGTTCACATAGATACATACTTCACTTGCATCCAAATCAGTTATTATATAATGCTATGAAAAAAGTCACTTCCTTAGCTATAAATGAACTTGAATTCACCTTGGAATTTAACCTAAGTGCCCCATAAAACAACACCTAGTGCTACCTGAAGAGTTAAGGAAAACCAATTCACAGTACTGCCAGAAATCCTACACATTACTTACTCTCCCATAAACATGTTTCCATACTTTAATACTCCTCTTCGCGTCTCTGCTTTTCTTCCTCAATCATGAAACAAACTTACTTTATCTCTTATCAGCTGAAATCAAAATAGGATTTTTTTTTTTTCTGAATTGTAACTGAAGAGTCTCATCATACTGACCTGAATTACAGGGACAATAACATGTTTTGTGGCAAACACAGCCCAAGGCATTTCGCAAATTAAATGACCTTGCCCAACTTGTATCCTCATTAACCACTAACCACAATGGTGTGCAAGAATGAAGGAACCTGGTCGGCTTCCTCAGATGCTACTCACTTATCCTAATTTCCACCATTTCTCCTATTTTCTCATTTTTTAGAGACTATTATCCTCAAAAATATTTCACTGGGGAAAAAAAGAAATGGTAAATGCTAAAGGCACAGTAGCTAATCTGCTGAAAATTAAGAGCTTGACCAGTGATAAGGATGAAATCAGTATTTCCAAAATGCATATAATCACTTCATTTGCATCATTCCTAACTCATTCAAAAAACAAGAAGTTATATAAAACTATATAGGTCATTGTATTTAAAAACTGGTTTGTACAAAATAGAGTCAACATAAAAGAAAATTAACTGAATTAAAATGCAGCTGATATACACAACAGTGATCTATTTTCAGCTACATATCTCTGCAGTGATCCAATAATCCAAAAAGATCTAACAGAACTAGTACTTATCTTAATAGATGAATCCCACAAGAATCAAGATTCAAGATAACTCAGGGCAGTTTGACTCTAATCAGACAACTATTCACCAAGTGCTGCAATTTTAAGCATCAGCTTGGAGAAAAAACCATCATTTTTGGCAAAAGATTAGGTAACAACTAATCCAGGCACTACTAATCAACATGTTAGTGAAGTGGCATTTGGCAACAAACCCCATAGATCAGCAACACTTCCTATCCAGGTTAACATGGATGTGATCACAATTTTTTAAAAAACCGTAACAAAACAAAACCTCTGAGAGAGTGGAAAGTCATGTCTCAAGAGTCAACAAACATGGAAGATTCTGAACCTGAACACAATAGTTAGTGTCCATGCTCTTGGAAAAAAGAGGTCACTGGTTTAATAATCCTTGCCTTATATTTAAGCAAAATTTTGAACTGTATGTTCATTAAATTGTATCAACACGGTTATGGTATTTCCTACAAATAACAATGAAAAAATGACACTGTTTCTTGCTATGTCTATTAAAAAGTTCAAACCAGAAAAATAAATGTTTCAGAAGTTGTTATGAACTTCAAAGGCTGGTTAATTGAAAGCTACTAATTAGTGTATGTAGATATGCTCTAGATATTGAAGAAGTATGAAAATCAAGATGAAAGATGAACCATTCTTCCAAATTCTTCTGTCACTGCAATGATGAACAAAGATCCACTCACAGCAAGGCTGCTGTGTTTGGTATCTGCTTGTCTTTCACAGCAATCATAGCTGTGATTCAAGTTTTTTGAACCAAAAGAACCCCACAGTGAACTTCAGCATATCAACCATACTAACATCTACTTTTATCAAAATTTTTATGGATAATGCCATACTTGTATCATTTAATCAGCTGCAAAGCATTTCAGGCTAACAAAGACTAAAACAGATTTGTTGATCAAACTAATGTCACTTCTACTTTTTGCTTTGTTTTCTACTTCAGAAACTTCACACAGAAACATCTATAATCATTACTCACAAGTATTTTAGAAATATTGTCTGAACCCTTACAGAATTCCAAGCAAGAACAACTACTTTAGCCTTAATCAGCTCCCAGTTTTTTTGCTTTCCCTTTTCTCATGGGTCCAGGTCCATGCACCTGTTGGTTCACATCTCACTAAGACTTCCGTAAGGAAGCCCTTCCTTGGTGTTTCAGTACTGTCAGGATTCACAAAAGCAACAGATTGTTGTTCCCATGACAGCACATTCTGTACTTTTTAAATGTCGGGTTACTGGTAGATCTTTCAAACCTGTGATTTCCAGTTAAGCAGATAAGTATCTTAAACTAGACCCCATATTTCAGTTCCTTTTCATCGACTTTCTTGCATACTACTTGGTTGCACTTGAGCCTTCCCATGGTAGCATAGGTACAATAAGCCTCTCTAAAGAAAGGGCAAGGGTTCCACTTTTGGGACCATCCACCGATGAGATCCAGTGCTCAGGAAGATCCTGGCCATACCAGAGGAACTGGACCAGCTGACCGTGAGAGCTCCCTTCCAATCCAAACCATTCTACGAACCTCTTTGCTAGAGTGACCCGGTAATGTCTTAGGAAGGAAAACAACTTGCAAAGCCTCTCTTAGAGGCACTTAGACGTGTGCACACTTATGTCTAAGTAAGTGGCAACTTATTTTTTACTTTGGATTAAGTTGCATATCCTGTTTGAAACTTGTTATTCGAACGGATAAGCAAGGATTGCCGCCGCACAAAACCAGCCCGCCTACTGAGGGATGAAGGAGGGAGCGTGGGGGATGCTGTTCCACGGGGTGGGCGGTGGCGCGGGGGGAGCTCCACGGGACGGTGCCTCGCCACCTGTGAGTTACGGGACGCTTCGTCCCCTTGTAAAATGACCATCCCGGGAAACTACCGGAAAACACGAAAAGTACATCCGCTCCCGGGGCTTTCTCCAGTAGTAGAGGGGAGCCACCTATTCTTCCACTCCCCCCCACCTCAACCATTTTACCTCAGACCGGCGCTCCCACTCCCCTCCCGCCCCGTCCACGTCGCACCGAGGCTGCCCACCCCCACGCGGGGACGGTACTCACAGGGTGACCGTCCGGTTGGGCAGCGCCTCGGGAGGCAGGACCTGAGCGAGCTCCAGGTTGCTACAAACTACCTTCACCTCCGCCGGGCCGCCGGCCGCCGCTTTGCCGGCGCTCTTGGGACGCCCGTCGTACTTACAGCCCGGGGGCAGCGCGGCACCGCCGCCGCCCAGCACTGCCAGCAGCAGGAGCGCGGGCAGGAACCGCGCCGGGCGGCGGCGGCGGCG
>VWPU01010982.1:0-54897 GCA_013398955.1 Callaeas wilsoni
AAGGTGATCTTTTCCAACCCGAAGCAGTCCATGATTCCACTTTAAATTGTAACAGCAGCGTTTCTCTGAGGGCTCCTGATGATCTTGGTGCCTTTTTGGAGGAATTTAATGACAGTGGAGGGAGGAGAATCCAAGTGAAGTCACCAGTTGAGGGGATAATGATGCCAAACTTCCTCTTAACCAAAATATTGCTGCTCTTCTTGCTGAGCATGGAATTATTTAGAATGGAAGAGACCTCCAAGGTCATAAATTCCAATTATTAACAGTACGGAGCTGTCCTTTCAGCTGGAAAGGTCAACAGAGCTTTTTAGGTGATATTTAAGGTGAGCAAACAAACAGGGATTTGTTTGGAAATCCTGGTCTGGGTTGCCTGAGCTTTTCGTGAACCTCCAGGATTCCAGGTGGCCCCGAAAGGAAGGAACTGTCCTAATGTGCTGCTTTAATGGATTACTCGGAGTTAATTAAAATCACTCTGCAGCAGCTTTAATCATCCCTTGCGCTTCTTTGCTGCCAAAGACACAGCAGCTGTGTCCCAAAAATCTGGTGGGGTGAGGGCTCCTGGCCGACTCCTGATGGATTGGGAATTTCTCTCCGTGCCTGGTGCATTTTGCACACTCAGGCCTTGATGAGTCGTGATGCTTCGTTAGCTCCGGAGCAGCTAATGAGCAACCTGTGCGGCGGGCTTTAAGTGAGTCACGGAATCACGGGACCGTGGAGTGATGGAATCATGGAATTGTTTGGGTTGGGAGGGATCATCCAGTCCCACCCCTCTGCCATGGGCAGGTTCCTCTATCCCAGGTTGCTCCAAGTCCCATCCAACCTGGCCTTGGACACTTCCAGGGATCCAGGGGCAGCCACAGCTTCTCCGGGAATTCCATTCCAGTCCCTCACCACCCTCACAGGGCGGAATTCCTTCCCAATATCCCATCTAAACCCACTCTCTGTCAGTTTAAAAACCCCCTTTTCCTGGTATTCCCAACCCTTAGGTCCAGAAGCTGTGTCTGCATTTTCCAGGGATGCAAACAACTTCCCCCAACCTCCTTTTGATGAGGTCCAGGACCAAATTGAAACTTTAATTTTATTAAATAGAATTAGCAGAGTAAAGCCCTAATTAAGAAGGGTTTAACAATAATCTCTCGGCATGAGCAAAGTCATGGTATCCTGCCTGTGGACTGGGCCATGCTCCACTCCCTGTTTTTTTGGGAATGTTTTGTAATACGGCTTTTGTAACACAGTTTTGTGGTTCTTTCTGACTAAGAATTTTTTTACAAATCCGTCCCTCCCAAGGGATGACCAGAAAAAGGGGTCATGGAGCATGGTGGAGTCACCGTCCATGGCCTTTTAATTTAACGCATCCTAAATATTTCATTTTGACTCTTTCAAGTCGCGGTTTTTTTTTTTTTTGGGTGCAGGTGGAACGAATCGTGTTTTACTGAACTAAAATTCCCGCCTCTGCCCGGAATAACTCCGGGAAGTGGTCAGGGAATTTTAAAAAGCAGCATGACAAGATATTATTGTTGTAGAGGGAATGGGCTCCCGGCGGGAAATCCATGAATGTCAACTTTAACATTTTCGCTGCTCTTCCTACGCTTTCCCGGAATCCACCAGGCGAGTGGGTTTTTCTGCCCTGTCAACCTTTAGGGATGAATATTCCTTTTATTTCTCCTCCTTTCTCTCCCTGTGATGTACAAGCCACGGGATGATGTCACGGGAGCTGAAATATGGCCGGGGAACAAATAAATGTTGTGAGGACTGGGACAGAGGTGGGTGTTTTCCCGGGAAGAGTCAAAGCACTGGAAAACTGCCAACATCCTCCTTCCTGGGATTGGAACTGCTCTTTTGGGGTTGGGAATTCTGGGAGAGCTCAGTCTCTTGTGGGGTTGGGAATTCCAGGAGAGCTCAATTTCTTGTGGGGTTGGGAATTTGGGAGGAGCTCAACCTCTTGTGAGGGTGGTAATTCTGGAGGAGCTCAATCTTTTGTGGGATTGGGAATTCTGGAGGAGCTCAACCCCTTGAGAGGTTGGTAATTCTGGAGGAGCTCAATCTCTTGTGGGGTTGGGAATTCTGGGAGAGCTCAACTCCTTGTGGGGTTGGGAATTCTGGGAGAGCTCAATTTCTTGTAGGGTTGGGAATTCTGGAGGAGCTCAACCTCTTGTGGGGTTGGGAATTCTGGAGGAGCTCAACCTCCTGTGAGGTTGGGAATTCTGGAGGAGCTCAACCTCTTGTGGGGTTGGGAATTCCAGAAGAGCTCTGATCCCCCTTTTCTCAGGGATGAGCCCCCACAACTCCCTCAGATGCTCCTTGGAAGTCCCTTCCCAGCCAAGGGAAAGAAGTCAGGAAGTGCCTCAGCCTTTCCCTCATCCTTTGTCCCCTTTCCCTGTCCATCCCACAAAGGATGGAGATTCCCCTCCGTCCCATTTTCCGTGGATCCATGGGAACATTTTCAATTGTCTTTTAGCTGCACTAACCAGATTAATTCCAGTTGGGATTTGCACCTTTTCCCATTTTCTCCCTTGACCAACCTCCCATCATCCTTGTCCTGAGTTCCTGCCCTCCTTCCAGAGGCCACAAGCTCCCTGTTTTCCATGAATTCCAAGCTGGACAACCCTTTCCAGGAGGAATATTCCCTAAAATCCAACCTAAACCTTCCCCGGCAGCTTGAGGCTGTTTCCTCTCATCCTGTCCCTTGTTCCCTGGGAGCAGATCCCACTGCCCACCTGGATTCACCCTGGGATCCCTTTGATTCAGTTTTTCTCCAGGATGAGCCTCTCCAGCTTCCTCAGCCTCTCCTGGTTCTCCAGCCCCTTCCCAGCTCCGTTCCCATCTCTGGACATGCTCCATCACTCCAGGCTGCTCTTCCAACGTGATTGACGTGTTCCCCAGTAGCATCCAATTTTATTTTTTTTTAGGCCAAATTCTCCCCCAGAATTCCAGTCCGACATTTGGGACGGAAGTTCTGACGAGCAGGAAACATTAATCCATGAGATCTCCATGGACATGTTGTCCTAGGCGTACAGGAACGGGAAAGAGACAAAAAAAATTCCTTTTCTAGAAGGACAAATATGAATCACTTTGTGTTTCTCTGTGAGTAATCCTGCAAATCCGTGGCGCCCGGCAGGAATTCTGCCACATCCCACCCAATCCGTGCTTCCATGGAGTAGCATCTCCCAGCTGGGTGAACTGGAGTTGAAGATAAAATTTAGAACAAGTGATAAAAGTCCTCGTGGGCTTTCTAAAAATACGGTGCCCTCTTGTCATCGGCATCGCAGTTTCCTGAGGAGCCAGCAGGAACATTTTTCCCTGAGGAAGACGGGATTTGTCATCCGCAAGCTGTCGCGGCTCCCGTGACCTGCTGCCTCAGGAGGAACCCTTGGGAATTTGCTTTGTGGTCACAAATGTGAGGAGGGATTCGGTGGTTTTTGAGGGCTGGTGTTTGGAGCTGGGGCATCTTCGGGGTCTTTTCCGACCCGAACTACTCTGAGGATGTAGGGGCAGGGCAGGGAATGGTTTCAGACCTTCAGAGATGGGAAGTTGGGAAGGAATTCCTCACTGTGAGGGTGGGGAGGCCCTGGAATGGAATTCCCAGAGAAGTTGTGGATGCCCCATCCCTGGAAGTGTCCGAGGCCAGGTTGGAAGGGGCTTGGAGCAACCTGGGATAGGGAAAGGTGTCCCTGTCCATGGCACAGGGGTGGAATTCCATGATCCTGAAGGTCCCTTCCAGCCCAAACCATTCCATGATTTTATTGTGATTCCATGATTTCAGTCTCCCCATTTGTATAAGCAAAACTCTCCTTGTTTGTGGAAACCTTCTTTTCATCCCTGGTGACAATATCAAGAATTTCGTGGAATGACCCTGGGTAAAACCTGGATCTCAGCACTGGGAAGCATCACCCGCTTCCCCAGAGACAAACCCTTCTCTCAGGCCTTTTCCATTGGAACACAACCTTGGAAAATCATTCTTTAAAGCCAAAATTTGCCCTAGGGAACAGATTTCCCTGGCTTTCTTTGTCCCGAGGTCATTCCTTCACTTTGCAAAGTTGGAAGGAGGAAGGAATCTTCCAGAAGAGCTGGGAGACCTCTCGGATGGATTAGGTCTCATCCCTGGCTTTGCTAAACCCTTCTGTAGTGCAAGCTGGGTTTAGTCCCTTGGTTTTAAGGACTAAACCCCATTTTTGGGTATTTACTGCGTGTTATTTCTGTGGCACTTTGATGGAAGTGTAGTAGTGAAAAGGGATGGGATGGGATGGGATGGGATGGGATGGGATGGGACAGATTCCCTAAATTAATGATCCACGCATCCCAGATTGTGGGTGAAATTTACTGGCAGGGACAGACAAGGGATGAATATTCCAGATTCTTTAGGAAGATGATAGTCAGGAATATCTGAGGTCCCTTGGGGAGTCATCAGGATCTGGAGCTTCCGCACTTGGGGCAGCTCCAATCTTTGCTCTCTGTGTCCAGGGGCAGGATCCGAGGGAATGGCTGGAGCTGTGCCAGGGGTGGTTTAGGTCGGATATCGGGAAAAGGTTCTTCCCCCAAAGGGTGGTTGGGCACTGAACAGGATCCCCATGGAATGGTCACGGTTCCAAAGCTGCCAGAGCTCCGGGAGCGTTTGGACAACGCTCTTAGGCACTGGATGGGATTCTTGGGGCTGTGCAGGGCCAGGATTTGAGCTGGATGATCCTTGTGGGTCCCTTCCCACAGGTTATTCCATGATTCCCTGCTGCCTGAGCTCTCCCTGCCACATCCACCGGCCCTGTTGCCAGTGACTTCATCTGGTACTGGTCTGGGTGCAGCATTCAGCCTGGAAATTCATGGAATCATGGAATCATGGTTGGAAAAGCCCTCTAAGGCTATCAAGTCCAACCATTAACCCAGAACTGCCAAGCCCATGCTAAACCACATTCCTGCATCTCAAATGTCATGGAGCATCTCCTCTTGGATCAGGGGTTTATATTTGGGTGGTGTCACCTTGCAGCCTTGGTTCCTGCTCTAAAAGGATGGAAAAGCTGGTGAAGGATCAAAGGATGTGGAAGTTTTGCTGGGAGAGCAGGTTTTGGGTCTTGTTCCATTATTTTGGTGAGACTTTGGGGTAAATATTGCATTGGTTGGATTTCTGAGCCCCTTAAAAGCCGATATTTGTCCCAAATCCTTGTTTTGTCCCAAATAAGAGCTTTGGACGTGGATTCAGTTCCAAGGCCACACAAAATTCCTTCGAATCCCTTCTTTTTAACCAGTGTCACAATGATGGCACCTCAGGGCGTTCAAGCTCAGCTGGGAAGCTCCAAGAAGGAAAACACAAGGAATTTGGAGGCACCAGCCCAGTTCTGGTGGAGCTGGGTGAACCCAGAGAGCTTCGATCTGCTTTAATTGCCCTTCCCCGGGCACCTCTGTGTTTAAACAAAGGTCTGAATTAGTTCCTCTCAAAATAAAGAGGTGGTGCCAAACAACAGCCGTAACTTTATCCCCGATGTTCCCAAGATCCCGCTCTCCCTTTATCCTACCGGTACTTCCCAGCTGACGGACAAACAAGCCCATCCCGGCTTGGTGATGATTAACAGTGATCAGCGACAGGAGGGAGGAGACAAAAGGCCCTCCTGAATATTTAATTCCTCATCCTCTCAACGTTTCAGTTGTTCCAGGCGAAAGGTTAAGCGGAGATGGGAAAAAAAAAAAACAGGAATTTGGGCTGAGGGTCTGCGGAAAACTTAAAATTTGCGGCTCTGCTCTCGCTTGAGGGAGTGACTCAAAATTTGTCTCGAGTCTTGGTTGGAGAAATGAAGGTTTAAGGGCAAAGAAGCAGAAAGTTGTGAACGTCTCCGAGGTTGCCTCACCCCCTTGGAATGGCTCATCCCGGGATGTGGCGGATGGAACAAGGCGGGCATTGAGGGAGTGGGTGCTCGGCCAGATGTTTTCAGGGAGTTTCACAATAGTCCTTTCATTTCCTGGGCCCGAGTTCCAATCGGAATCCAGGGCAAGGAGGGAGGATCGTGGTGGTTGATGGAGCCGCCGGGTGGGAGGCTCCTCATGGGAGTGGAAATTCCAGGACAGGATAAAAGAGATGTTTCTGAACTGTTGGGAATTCTGTGGAAGAGAGAATTAATGTCCTCAATTTGGATTCCCTAAAAAAAGGGAAATGTAGTCCTGATTTTCTTTATCTTTGGGAGACTTCAGGGAAAATGTTCGGTGGGTTGGATTTCTGAGGCTCTTCAAAGGTTACATTTGTCCCAGGTGTTCGTTTTGTCCCAAATCTGATTTCAGACTTTCCTAACTCCATGAATTTCCTAAATTTGCTCCAGGTTTTGTTGTTCTACGACTGTTACAGGTGTCCCGCGTGACGCAGCAATTCCCACGTAACACCGCAATTCCTGGCGGTTGGATGTGGTTGATCTCTAAGGTGTCTTCCAACCCAAACCATTCCATGATTCCTTCTAACATTCCTCCCAAATTCCTTCCTTGAAGGTCCCTCTAGAAGCTGTTCCAGATGCTTTGAAGCTCAAGGTGTGAATCCTTTGCTGTTGTTGTTCATCCATGGAGAAAGTGGTGGAAAGTCCGTGAATAATCCAGAGAGGTCATGGAATCTCCATCCTTGGAGATGTCCAGAATCCAGCCGGACACAATCCTGATCCATCTGCTCTGGATGGGCCTTCCATGAGCAGGAAGGTTGGATTTGGTGATCTCTAGAGGTGCCTGCAAGCCTCAAGTGTTCCATCATTCCATGAAAAACTCTTTTAGGGTGCAGGGCTCAATTTTTGGAGCTTTTCCAGCTCATCCTACCCAGGCAAGAGCTCTCTCATTGTGTTTTTTGGGAATTTCCCGGTGCCTTGTGTGTGGATCCACTGAAAGGAATCCTCTGGAGCTGATTTTTGCACGGAGGACTGAGGTTGAATTGTGTTTTTGAGCTGAAATGGAGTTAAATCAGATTCCAGATAAATGTGTTTGTATTGGATGTTAGTGCCATAAACAACCCGGACAAGGATTAATTGCACTTTTCTGAGAGAATTTTTAGGGATTTGTCTCTATAGAGGGTGGTAACAACTGTGGGAAGGCTGGAGCTGCTCTGATTATGGAAAAGCTGAGTGATTAAAGAGTAGGATGTTTGTGGATTCAGGAGGATGATGGTTCAGTGAATCCAGAGGGACTCAAAACTTCCCAGACTGGGAACTGGGAATATCACAGGAGTGAGCAGGAGATGAGTTTGGAACAAGGGAGAGGAAGAGGCTTCCCAGAAAATCCTTGGCTGCCCCATCCCTGGAAGTGCTCAAAGCCAGGTTGGACAGGGCTTGGAGCAACCTGGTCTAGTGGAAGGTGTCCCTGCCCATGGAATTGGATAATTTGAAGGTCCCATCCAGCCAAAACCATTCCATAATCCTATGAAATAGCTGTGCTGCTGCCACAGCCGGAAAAGTACGGAGCTGTTCCCGCCCGGGGAGGGTGTCTCCCATCTTCACCAATAAACAAATGAATTCCGTGATTCGGATGTGTGAGATCTCTTCAGCTGGTGCTCAAAATGCTGCCTTGCAATTCCTTGATTTTATTTCTTGTTTCCATTTCTGTGGAGAACGATTGGAGAGGCCCACGTGGATCCTCGAGCTAATGGTTTCCAGAATAAATTGAGCCAGAGGTGACCCTGAGGATCCGCGTGAGCCAGAGAGAGGCTTGGATTAGAAAAATGTTTCGTTTAGATGGGATATCGGGAAGAAATTTTTCCCTCTGAGGGTGGTGAGGCGCTGGAATGGAATTCCCAGAGAAGCTGTGGCTGCCCCATCCGTGGAAGTATCCAAGGCCAGGTTGGATGGGGCTTGGAGCAACCTGGGATAGTGGAAGGTATGGAAAAATGGATGATCCCACGCATCCAAACCATTCTGGGATTCTGGGTTTTTTCCATCATTCCTTACAGGAATGCCCTTTATAGGAGAATCAGCTCCTGCCTATCTGCAGGAGCAAAAGTGTGGGTGCACAATTCCCCTTCTAAAATTGGATTTAAATTGGAAATGGAGTTTTATTACGCTCTCTCACAACTACTTTGTAACTTCCTAGGGTGAGATGAAGAGCCCTCCCGGCTAGTATCCAATAATATCCAATAAAATGGGAAGCTGTCAAGGTTAAAGGAAATAATTGTAATTAAAGGCCGCCCTTAAAAATGAAGTTGGCTTTAAAATAAGAAAATTTATGCTGCTTTTAGAGACTGAGCAGCCAGAACAGAGTTCAAGGCTCTGCTCATTGGTTTCTTCCATATTTTTCATTATAACTTCAGGAAGAGAATTTTCACCATTGCTTGATCATTTTATCCCTTCCTAATTATTCCATATCTAAATTTAAAACTGCCAAAAAAAGAAAAAAAAAAATCCAAACCACCTAATTGACAAAAAAAAAAGGCCTAAATTTGAGTCTTTTACTGCTTTGACAGTCTCAAAGTCAACTTTTTTCCCCTCATTTTGAGGCCTTTTAATTTTCTTTTCCAAGAGATTTGAATCCTTGCTCAGCACCGGGGAATGGATTGTCCTAAATTTCCACACATCCCAGAGGCAGGTGAGGAAGAGGAAACTTTCATTCCATGCGGAGGATGACGTGCGCGGCCCTTCCAAGGGCTGATTTTCCCTCCGGAGCTGCAGCTCTGAAATTTCCAGCGCTTTAGGAATGTCTGGGGTAATCTGAAGTTCACAATAAGCTCGCGTTTGATTATTTGAGTTTTCCTCTCGAATCCCAACCCCATTTCCTGTTAATTCCACGGAGCTCCCTCGCCAGTCGCAGCGCCGGGGTAGAGCAGGGGAATTGTTTATGAATTCATAACTTAACACGGAAATAAACAGCAATTTATCCGTCAGAGCCTCGCTCCGGAGAATTATGGATATGGATAATAAAGCGTTGAGGGGGAACCTTGGGATAGTGACGTGAGTGGCTTGAAGAATAACGGGTGTGATTTAGACCCAAATACATGAATTTTTTTTGGTGGAATTTCAGGCTCACAAGATACGCCTCAAACAGGCTTTGAAGTTTCAAAACTTCAGTGCAGAGCAGGAATCTGAAGGACTTTTTTACATTTATCACCTGCCTGATACTGGAGCCTCCTGAAATTATCTCGGAATTTCAATATATCCTTGGTTTTGAAGATAAAATTCTTATTTTAGACCTGAGGGCACTTCTGAAGCACGTGACGGCGCCTCTGATGAGTTTGTTGATCAAGAAGTTGCGGCGTCGCGGAAGGAAAAGCGTGGGGGATTTTAGGGAATAACAAAACATCAAAGTGGTCGCTGCAGGAGAGCGGGATGAATCGTTAGGAGCTGGAATTGATTTCTGACAGCGGAGAGATCGTGTCGAAAATGCCTAAAATTCAGATCGAGATCGGTTGTTTTTTGAGAGCCGACCTCGGTGTTTTCGTGTGTCATCAAAAGTGAGGGTTTTGGGCTGTTTTCTGGGAGAAAAGAATCCAAAGTTGTTCAGGGAACAATGGCTGGGGTTGTGTCACATCACCTTTGGAATTAATGTGGAATTATGGAATGGTTTGGTGGGAAGGGACCATCAAGATAATCCCATTCCAACTCCTGCCGTGGGCCGGGACACCTTCTGCTATCCCAGGTTGCTCCAACCCTGATCCAGCCTGGCCTTGAACACTTCCAGGGATGGGGCAGCCACAGATTCTCCAGGAATTCCATTCCAGCCCCTCTCCACCCTCACAGGGTGGAATTCCTTCCCAATATCCCATCCAACCCTGCCCTCTGGCAGTGGGAAGCCATTCCCTGTGTCCTGTCCCTCCATCCCTTGTCCCAAGTCCCTCTCCAGCTCTCCTGGAGCCCCTTTAGGCACTGGAAGGTGCTCCAAGGTCTTCCCGGATCCTTGGCTTCTCCAGGCTGGACATTCCCAGCTCTCCCAGCCTGGCTTCAGTGAGTGACTCAGCCTTATCTTCTTCAGTATCTTAATTTGAGATGATTTGCTTCTAAAGGGGCAAAAAATTATCCCTGAAAAACCCATCTGAGTATTTTTCTGACGTGTGCTCAGCTCCGAGCGGGAACATGACTCCGACAATAAAATAATCGGCTCAAAGGCAGGCGGTGTTGTGAGCTCCTAATGAAATGCGTCCTGGAGCCGCGGGTGGTAAAGCTGGAATATCATTGTCTGCCTCAGGAATTATCCGGATTATTATTCATAACATTCAAAGAGCTGCAGTGGAAGGAAGTTGGCGTTAACTGGATGCGGAATTCCGGGTGCAGAGCTCAGCGCTCGCACCTCGGACATCGTGGAGGAGTTGCTCTGAAAAACTGGGGATTTGGGTAAAAAGGGTCCAAAAAAGTGAGGATAAACTAAATAAAATTATTAATTAGTTGTAGTTATTGTGTTGTCTGGGATTCTTCCCTCTAAATCTACCAGCAGGAAGAAGAAACAATGGGAAAAGGGGATAAGTGTGGGTAGAGGAACAGTGCAGTTCTCCAGAGCCAAAGCTGAGACTCCTGGAGAGACTCCCATGACTGGTCATGATGGAGGTGTGCGGTGGCTTTTCCCATCTGGAAAGCTCTGGGAGAGTGTGTAGGACAGCAGGAAAACCACATTTCCTGGGAATGGATGTCCTTCCCTTTTTAATGGTGGGCCTCCAAACCTGTGCCAGATCAGTGGAGCTGAAAACCATCTCCCTGGTTTTGTGTCTCCTCCAGGACTTTCAGCTCCTGCTAATTCCCCCTTCTAGTGGAAGGTGTCCCTGCCTATGGATAGGGTTTGGAATTAGATGGTCCTTAAGGCCCGATCCAACCCAAACCATTCCATGATTTTCATTCGTATTTTGTCTTTCTTTTTAATTGGAAAGGCCTGATGAGTCAGAATTCCATTCTAAATGGAGATGGAAGGGTGGATTCCATGGCTGTGCAGGTGTGGAAATGAAAAAACACCTGGAGTTCACCCAAGCTCATGGTAAAGCCTTGGATGGACGCCCAGGGCGAGACCTGGATTTGGCCGCAAAACCCATCCCATCTCCAAATAATCAGATATTGGCCTCACCCTCACGATTGCTACCGTCCAAAATCCATAATTCCATGATAAAAAGATCCAGTGAGACAACAGTTTCTAGACAGAGCTTCATGAAACTGCTTAAACTGCTTTTCCCCAGATCTTCATTTGCTGAAATGAGCGCATTAACGGAGATTTTTTCCCCCCGCAGACTTCCCGGTGTCAGTTCTCCTATGGATCCCTGGCAGGGATGTCTCGTATAAATAGATTTTGACTGGTTGTTACTGGAGCTTCCAGTTCCCACGCTGATTCTTATCAAAGCAGATTAGTTCCCAGCCAAAGCCGGGCTTTTCTTTCTTTCGAGGGATTTATCGCATCCAAACAAGGCCGCGGCCTAGCGGAAGTGGCCACCTTTGTGTCCTCAGAACCCCTGAGCCGCTTCAAAATGGGATGGGGCTGATTTAACCCCCCCTGCCACTTTGGGAAGCAGGACTCGGATCCTGTCTGTCACACTGATTCTTATCAAAGCAGATTAGTTCCTAGGCAAAGCCGGGTTTCTCTCTTTTTCCAGGGATTTATCGCATCCAAACAAGGCCGCGGCCTAGCGGAAGTGGCCACATTTGTGTCCTCAGAACTCCTGAGGATCCTCAAAATGGGGCTGTTTCATCCCCCCCGCCTCTCCGGGAAAGCTGGAAGCAGGACCTGGATCCTGTCTGGCAGCTTTGGATAATCACCGCCTGCACGGGGGTGAGGTTTCACCCCAATGCTTCCATTCATTCTCCCGGCCTTTGGATTGCACTGAGCAGGCGGAGGCTTGATGGCATCAGGTTGTTTATTTTTCCTGGAGTGCTTGGCTCCGTCCCGGCACGATGGGATCCAACCAGCTCCTCCATGGATTGCCTCTTTGAGAGGCGCCCGCCGGGCTCTGCAGGAAGCTAAACCCAGAGTCGAGTTCATTTAAGGATTAAGTGTTTGCAAAATTCCTGTAATTGCCCGGCCAGACCAAAGCCGGGGAATTAAACCAGGATAACACAACCCTCCCGTGGATATTTGAAGCCCTGATAGCATCAGGACCGAGGGGACGCCAGAACTTGTGGTTGGAAGAGCCATTAAGGAGATTTTCCTGCTTTTCCAGTTGTCAACCTCTCTCTTTGAAGCCAAGAACCCCCAGTTTGTCCAAGAAAACTCCTGTCTTTGGGAAATCTCCTGTTTTCTTGGCTGGCCGAGGGTCTCAGTTGCTTCCTGGATTTTTTAATTGGGAAGGGAGTTGTGTCATCCCTAAATTTGATGTTTGTAGTTATTCTACAGGAGATGTTAAATAATACTGGGAAACAAAACTGTGTGGGAGGTGAGCTGGGAGCGTGGCTGGTGCCGTTTTTTCCCCTCTTTAAACCATCCAAGGAAAGCGGGGCTTCCTTAGGATGTAGAAATCCAGGGGGGGAAAGCCATGGATGTATCCACAACACGGTATGGAGAACGTGCCTATAAATCCAATTAGAATTATAGGGAAAGTCATGGAATGGTTTGGGTTGGAAAGGGGTCTTCAAGACCATCTCATCCCACTCCCCTTCCATGGGCAGGGACATCGGGACATCTTCTGCTATCCCAGGTTGCTCCAGCCTGGCCTTGGACGCTTCCAGGGATGGGGCAGCCGCAGCTCCTCTGGGTTCCTCTGAAACCCGGTTTCTTCCAACTCTTTATCCTTCTGCTTCTCCCCGCTTGTCCCGCAGTATGTGCTTAATTCCCGATGCTAAACGGGAAATGACATTCTGGAAACGGATGAGCTCCGTCGCGGAGAGCACAACCCCTGCGGAATCAGGGAAGGATGCGTTTTTTGCGTAGTGAAAAAGACTCGAGATCCACTCGCTGACGGCGTTGTGGGCGTTCATGGAACGCTTGTTCTCCTCAGGGGCAATGCCGTCTGCGGATGCAGTTTTCCCTCAGAACTTCCGCGGGGAGCAACGCTGTGCAGCCACCAGGGCCTGGATTAATGTCATGGAAATGTATAAAATCATCTCCCCTTGGGTGGCCAGGCGCTTTCTGACCTCTCCCGATTCCAGTTCTGCTCTGTAAATATTACGGAATTTTTTTTTTTTTTTTAGCGGTTGAGTTCCAACAGGACGTGAGCTGGTTCCAGGACAAAATCCCTTTCAAGGGTGTGGATTTAGGCATCCACCACCCTCCCAGGGAAGAATTCCTTCCCAGTATCCCACTTGAACTCACCCTCTTGTAGTAGGAATCTGTTCCCTGTGTCCTATCACTTTTCCAAAGTCCCTCTCTGGCTCTCTTAGATCCCATTTAGTCACTGGAAGGATTTATCAGGAAAACTCATGGGCTCGATTGCTAGAAAACATTTCCAGGCTTTTGAGGAAAAATCCTCATCTCCAAAAAAATACATTGGATCGATGAATAGAATTTTTATTGCCTTCATTAAAATGATTACAGAAATGTTTTGGAAGCAATTCCTGCCCTTTCCTCGTTCCACCAAGTCTGAGTTGGCCCGGGAAAACTCGTTCCACCACCTGAGATTTGCCAAGTGGAGGAATCTCCACTTTTCCTGCGTTGCTCACATCAAAAAATTCGCCTGTTTTTCCTGGTTTTGTTGTTTTTCCTATTAATCCATGATTTCTGGTGGGCTTCTCTGGGAAGAAACTGCACTGGGAATGGCTGGTCCCGGGGAGTTTGGCGTCTCCCTGCCCCAAATCCATGCTCAGCACTTGGGATTTGATAGCAGGGCTCACACAGCAAATTATCTCCCCTGGCGATCAAGTATGAAACGCTCAGAGCGATCTAAATTAATGGATGGGATGGGGTGGGATGAAATTAATGGGATGGGATGAAGGTCAGGAGGATTCAGGTGCAGACTCAGCTCTTGCTTAAACTATTTTAGGCCACGCTTAACTGGGTTGACACCATGACCCTGAACTTTGAGTCGTTGGGTGTTGATGGAAATTCAGCTCCAGGCTTTGGTTTGTCGCCATTCCTTCTCTCGCGTTGCTGCTGCAATTCCGGCCTTCGGGATTCCCAGAGTTGGATCCAGTCCTGGGCAGGTGAAAGTCCAGCTGGTCTCTGCTGTCGTCCAGGGGAACGTTTGGATCCCATGGCGTGAGCACGAGAGGGGGAATTTCTCTGTCCCATTCAGGTGAGGCCCCACCTGGAATTCTGCATCCAGCTCTGGGGTCCAACATCAGCAGGATGAGGAGCTGCTGGAGCAGATCCAGAGGAAGCCACAGAGATGCTCTGAGGGCTGGAGCCCCTCTGCTCTGGAGCCAGGCTGGGAGAGCTGGGAATGTCCAGCCTGGAGAAGGGAAGGATCCAGAGAGCCCCTTCCAGAGTCTAAAGGGGCTCCAGGGGAGCTGGAGAGGGACTTGGGACAAGGGATGGAGGGACAGGACACAGACAATGGCTTCCCACTGCCAGAGGGCAGGGATAGATGGGATATTGGGAAGGAATTCCTCCCTGGGAGAGTGTTGAGGCCCTGGAATGGAATTCCCAGAGAAGCTATGGCTGTCCCTGGATCCCCGGAAGTGTCCAAGGCCAGAACAAAAACCCTGAGCCACAACCCCCAAAATCCCACAAAGATCCTGTTCTTTTTTGTGGGGTTTTTGCAGGGTTTTTGTGGAGTTTAATGGAGGCATTTTCCAAGCAAAGTTCTCCCATCTTCCATCCAGCTGACAAATCCCGAATTCCCTGACATCCCTGTAATTAGCCGCAGACAGCTGACTTGGAGTTTGACAAAAACCTGCTAAATTTGCTGCGTTCTGTGCCGTTATTTCGAGTTATTCATTTTGAAGGACCATCCCTCATCCCGGAAGCTCAAGACACCAAAAAGATTCCACACTCTGGGAGAAGCAGGATCAGCACTTGGCAATTTCCTGGCCTTTTATCCCGGCTCTCCATCCGCAGGATCCAAATCTCTCCCTCTTTGTTGCTCCTGAGCACTGCAGGGTGAGTTTCCTGGAGGAATTCGGCTTCTCAGGAGGGGTTTGCGTGTAAGAAGCCAAATTCTCCCGGGAAAAGAGCAGATTCCTGTTTATCCCACCCCCTCCCTTCTCACTGGGAATTACGAGGTGCTGCATCATTTCCATGACCTATTTGCATGCCCAAAGCTGTGGCTCGGGTATTAAGAGTTTTATGGGATTAATGATTGTCCCTCCTCTCGTTTTCATGGATAACCGGGATGAGGTTATGTCATTACCCCCCTACACCCCCTTTCCGTGTGGATGAAGGGAGGGATGAGGTAGGATCGTGGAATCGTGGAATGCTTTTGGGTTGGAAGGGATGTAAAGGATCATGGAATTCCAGCCCCCAACCTTCCACTATCCCAGGTTGCTTCAAATTGGCCTTGGACAATTCCAGGGATGGGGCAGCCACAGCTCCTCTGGGAATTCCATCCCAGCCACTCACCACCCTCACAGGGAAAGATTCCTTCCCAATATCCCATCTATCCCTGCCCTGTGGCAGTGGGAAGCCATTCCCTGTGTCCTGTCCCTCCATCCCTTGTCCCAGGTCCCTCTCCAGCTCTCCTGGAGCCCCTTTAGGCACTGGAAGGAGCTCCAAGGTCTCCCTGGATCCTTCCCTTCTCCAGAATGAGAAGGAATCCCATTCCGTTCCATCCCATCCCATCCCATCCCATCCCATCCCATCCCATCCCATCCCATCCCATCCCATCCTATCCTAGTCTTCTCCCTCCTGCTTCCTCTCAGTGTTTTAGGAATGACCAAAAAGGAACAAATTCCAGGTATTTTCCTCCCACTTTCCTTTTAGACTGCTCCCTTTTCTTTTTTCCCCCCCATCTATTTTTTGTGTTTCCTGATAAATATCCATCCTGATTTTCCTGCTGGCTGCCCTTTCCTCAGGATTCCTCTCCTCATCCCCAATCCTCAGTTTGGTAGCTGTCAAAACTCGGTGTAAAGCTCCTTGGTTTTGGCAAATCGATGGAGGGAATTTGAATTAAAAGCAAAAACGTGGATAAGTGGCTTCCAAATCCTCTGGTGGTTTCTTAATGACTTTGTGGAATTCTCGCGTCTCCAGCGCCTCCCGTTTGGATTCTCTTAAATCATTAAAAGGAAATAAGAAGTTAACAACAAAAAAAAAAAAAAGGAGAAGAGCGCAGGCTCTCCACGCTCCTGCCAAGTAGGTCAGGCTTTTCCCAGTTGGACAGTTTGGGAATCAGAGGCATTATTCGGAGTGACTTCTTCCAAGTTTTTTTTTGATGAGTTGAAGACAACTGGAAGCACGAAAGTGGTTGCAAGTGTCGCCCCGAGACTGGAATTGCGGGGATAGTAAAATCATTCTGGTTAATCAAAGCGGGATTAAAACAAATATTGGTGAAATCTGAGAAAATAAGTGACGCATCTCTGGGTTTTTCCATGGGGGAAAAGCTGCAGGACTGGGACATGGCCTGAAAGAAGGAAAGAGTTGGGAATTGGGGCTGCAAAAAATGGGACAAAGATCCCTCCGGGCAGTTTAAGCTGTGGAAAACACCACCGGAAGCTTTTCCAAGAGGAAAAGCTGGAATGGCTGAGCTGCTGCTGTTGGATTGGGGTTGTTATTTTTTTTGCTGGGTCACGGTGGAAAAATATAGCAAAGAAGGAATATCTGGACATGGATCAGCAGGATATGGAATATCAGTGTGGTGTCACCACCTCTCAAAAGAGTTTGGGAATGCCCAGCCTGGAGAAGGGAAGGCTCCAGGGAGACCTCAGAGCTCCTTCCAGTGCCTAGAGGGGCTCCAGGAGAGCTGGAGAGGGACTTTGGACAAGGGATGGGGGGGGACAGGACACAGAGCATGGCTTCCCACTGCCAGAGGGCAGGGATAGATGGGGTATCGGGAAGGAATTCCACCCTGTGAGGGTGGTGAGGGGCTGGAATGGAATTCCCGGAGAAGCTGTGGCTGCCCCTGGGTCCCTGGAAGTGTCTGAGGCCAGGTTGGAAGGGGCTTGGAGCAACCTGGGATAGGAGAAGGTGTCCCTGCCCTTGGGAACAAGAGGGTCTTGAAGGTCCCTTCCCATCCAAAACCATTCCATTGTTCCTGACCGAATTTAGGCTCAGGAGACCGGATTAATAAACTGTTCTTTCCGGAAGTACCTTCTGGAATTGTGCCTGGATAATCATGGAATGGTGTGGGTGGGAAGGGACCTTAAAGCCCATCCAGTCCCATCCCCTGCCATGGGCAGGGACACCTTCCACTATCCCAAGTTGCTCCAAGCCTCGTCCAGCCTGGCCTGGGACACCTCCAGGGATCCCGGGACAGCCGCAGCTTCCCTGGGGATTCCATTCCAGGGCCTCCCCACCCTCATCATGAAACACATTTTCCTTCTATCTCCTCGGAATCTTCCCTATTTTTAGTATAAATCCATCAATCTTGTGTCTGATCCAGTCCGGTATCGGCTCCCTGGAATTTCTCTGCCTGGAAGGAATAAAAAAGCCTCTTTCAGGAAATAATTCATTTATGCCATGGCTCCTTCCAGCTGAGAGAATCCTTAAACTCCCAATCCCTCTCCTGCCATAATTTTATTTTCGTATTAAACCACTCCAGAAAATTTTTTAGGCGGAAAGCGACATCGGGAAGAAGAATATGGAACATTAAAAATGGATTGCACGGTGTCACTTCTGGACTCCTTGCCTGAGCTATTAAATATGTAGGATTCAAATCCCAGATCCGATATTGTTTTTTCCGTGGCTCTGAGGCTTTCCAAGTCTTCTCCAAACCACTTTTTCCTGGGAAAATGGGATTTTACCTTGTGCAGAGTTCACCTTGTGGCTTGGCAGGGGAACCGCTGCTCGCGTCAGCTCTTTCTTTCCCGTATTTTTTAAAAATTTTTGGAGCCTTTTCTCCGTCCCCTTCCCGAGCCATCTGCTGCAGCTGCGAGTTCAGAACGAAAGCGCAGCGAGGTCAAACTTCTTTTTTTTTTTTTCCCCTTTAATTTTTTTCCCTTGAAAAAAAGGCGGATCTGAGGCCAGTCTTGTCTTAAACATCGGGATTAGGGCCCTTTGTATGGGAATAACTCGTGGGGTCCCCTCCTGGTTGTAATGACCCCGTCCAGGTTCCCGGAGCAGCCCCGAAGTGGGAAGATTGGAAACTTCCTGAGGGGGAAAAAAAAAAAAAGGGGGGAATAAAAAGAGAAAACCCGAAGTAAGAACACCACCAAAAAAAGCAACCCCTTGTTTCCCATCTCCCAACTAATTAAACTCTTCGGAAAGAGCTGTCTGGCTCCGGGAAAAAAAAAAACCTCCTCTGTGGTTCCTTTCTGTTGCAAAATCCCGGGGGAGGCCGGATCGGGGAGGGCAGCGCCATCACCCACACGGCTCCGGAGGGGAGGGCTCTCTGCCAGGCCCTCTGGAGACTCCGTCTCCTCGGGAAAGGCGTGCGGAGACTCGCTCTCGGATTTGGGAATCACCCCCGAACCAGACCCTTGGGGTGGATGCGACGTCAACGCAGGGGCAGGAGAAGGTGGCCCCGGAGTGTCCTGAGGAGCCCCGGAGGGATGGTGTGAGATGGCAGATGAAGGAATGATGGGATCTCTCCATGGAAGGAGGTGGGCGTCGGGCTCGGCGGCAGCGGGAGCGGGCTTGGCGCGGTTGTGTTTGGCGGATGGGATTTTCTCCCGCTTCCCTGGGCTCGGTGACGCTCCAGGAGGAGAAAACTTGGATAATAAACGGTGGAATCATGGAATGGTTGAGTGGTTTGGGTTGGAAGGGGGTTTAAAGCTCCCGAAATTCCACGCCCCTGCCACTTCCAACCGTCCAAAATCCCAGGTCGCTCCAAGCCCCGTCCAAGCCGGCCTTGGACACTTCCAGGGATGGGTCAGCCACAACTTCCCTGGGAATTCCATTCCGGGTCCTCCCCACTCTCACAGGGAAGAATTCCCTCTCTAATATCCCACTCAAACCTGTCTTCCCCGGCTTCGTGCTGCCCCTGAAGCTCCTCGGTGCCACCCTGCAGGGGTGTGAGCCTGTAATTCCCAGGCTTCCCTCTTTGAAGCTGGAAACAGCCTCGGGGAGAGCGGGAATGACGGGAGGGGGGGACATCCAGTGTCCCTTTTCCTGGGCAGATGGAAGCCATGTCAGAAGTTTTGACAGCAGGGGCTGACAGGGTCCCGGGCCGAGCTTCGCCACCATCCTGAAATTCCAGCAGAGCACCGTTTTCCTGCCTTTTTTCAGTTTTTTTCCCCGGTGTTTTGATTAGGATCACGGTTCAGGGGAATTCGTGCTTAAAGTGAGGCAGGAGAATGCCAAATATTCCTTCATATTTTTTGCTTCCCATTAAACCCTCGCACTCGCGTGGTCAACTCCGAGATATGCTCCAGGATCGACGGCACAGGCGGATTTCGGGAATGGTTAAGGATTATTGGGAGCAAACACTCCCTGGCAGGGGGACAGCCTTGCCCTTTATCCAAGCCCTTTTCCATGCAGTCGCAGCGAGTGAGGATGGAAAAGGTCTCGGAGAAACACTGAAGGCTCTGTTCCCATCCCGGCCGATGCGGTCAAGGGCCGTGGTCCATACGGAATTATCCCGCGGGCGACGGGATCCTCTGGAAAAGGCCACAGAATCCCAACACCCCAGAGCTGCCCCAGGTCCTTTTATTGCTAAATCTGCTCTATCCTAATTTATGCTAATGAGGGGAGCTCTCATCCCGTCTCCGAGTTCTTCCGCGCGGGGCCGAGCGTGTGTCACCATCTGGAATGCTTTGCTTGGGATAGGGAATGTTTTCCTGGTGAGCTGGGACCAGGAGAATGAGCTGAGGGGGGAGGGTTTTTTTTTTTTGCTCTTAATTTGAGAGTCGACGGCTTTTTTGTGCTCTAATCAAGAGGGTTTTGATGCTGTAATTAAAAACACGGAGTTAATGGGTGTTCCGCGGGATGTAAATTCGCCGGGAAAATCCGGAGTCGAGAACTTCGGAGACCAAAGCACTTTTTGTCTATTGTAATTAGGGGTGTGGTGCTTAAGGAATATTAATTAGCCCCACGGGGGAGGTTGAGGAGCCAGAAAAATGCTGCCTCCGCCCATAATTCCCGGTGGGAGTTCAGGAGCTGCCGGATGAGCCAAGCCTGGGAGACAGTGAGGAGCAAGGAGACTTGGGAAGGGACGGGTATCCCCCATCCTCCTCCTTTAAAAACAAATAAACAAAGGAAAAAAAACCCCAAACGAATCCAATTTCGGGAGCTGGGTGCGACTTTCTGTGGGAGCTGGGTTTGCCAAAGGGATTTAAATCCACGGTTTCCCCTGGGAATTGCGGTTGTTGCTTTCATTGGAATGGCAAATTTGGGATGATTTGTAGCATGGAGAGCTGGAGAGGGACTTGGGACAAAGGATGGAGGAACAGGAGACAGGGAATGGCTTCCCACTGGGAAAGGGCAGATTTGGGTGGGATATTGGGAAGGAATTCTTGGCTGTGAGGATGGTGAGGGGCTGGAATGGAATTCCCGGAGAAGCCGTGGCTGCCCTGGAAGTGTTCAAGTCCAGATTGGACGGGGCTTGGAGCGACCTGGGGTTGTGGGAAGTGTCCAGGGAGGGGCAGGGAGTGGGAATGGGATGATCTTGGAGGTTCCTTCCCACCCAAACCATTCCATGATTTTGTGAAATGCCAAAACGGAGGTGGCTCCATCCGTCTGTGGCAGATGGGTGAGTCGGGAATCGCTGGGATCAGAACAGATCTTTGGGATCACCAGGAAAAGATCTTTAGGATCTTCAAGTCCAACCCTAAAATCCTTTTCATCTTCTCGACCGTGGCCTTACGTGGGATTGGAAGACTCCAGCTCCATCCATGGCACGTCTCTGAGGCGCCTCACTATCCTTGGAATATCTAAATGACAGGGAACCCTGCAAGGGTTTCCTTTGGTGCAGGGGATGGATTTGTGGGAATACAGAAAACGCCGGAGAGCTCGGCCTCCTTCTGATGGAATTTCACCTGGTGTTGCTTGGAAAATGGGGGCAGAAGGTCAAGTTTAGATGATTTTTAAAAAAAAAACCAGATAATTTACAGCAAATAAATCATAAACGAGGCCACGTTGGGACCTCAAAAGGTTTTATGGGAATGAGGTAACTGTAGGAAAAGCTCTTCAGGCCATTGTTTTTTCGACGAGTCTTGGAAATTAAAGAAACTGGAAAATCTGAATAAAATCCCATTTCTAGGCCAATAAAAGGGCACACGGAAAGATCCAGGTGATTGTCCTGGAAACCTGGGGGATTTTTGGGGGAAAAAAATGTGTTGGATGCTAGGAAAAGATTAATAAAGGAGAGGAAAACAGGCTGGGAGAGGTCGGAATATTCAGCCTGGAGAAGAGAAGGATCCTGGTAGACCTTGGAATGCCTTGCAGTGCCTAAAGGGGCTCCAGGAGAGCTGGAGAGGGACTTTGGGCAAGGGATGGAGGGACAGGACACAGGAAATGGCTTCCCACTGCCAGAGGGCAGGGATAGGTGGGATATTGGGAAGGAATTCCTCCCTGGGAGGGTCTGAAATAGAATTCCCATCATTTCCCGAGCTTTCCATTAGCAGCTTCTAAAAGGGAAGAAATCCTTTCCTAAGAAGAGCTGCGGATATTTCTCCTTCTAGCTTAAAGCCAATTCAGGGAATTCCCAAATCCTACACTTTCCGAAAGGTCGGGACAAGAGATGAGTTTCGCCCTCGCGACACCTGAGATCTCCGTTGTGGGTTTTGGGGGGTTTTTTTAGGAAATACTCATTTCCCTGGCAGCTGCTCCCTGTTTTCCTCAGGAATCTGGTTATCCCAGTTTTTCCTCCTGCACCGTCTGCCACGGTGGGGAGCCGTGGAAGGGGACCAGGAGATGTCCCCGGTGTCACCACGGTGTCCTCCCTCTGCTTCCCGCTTCCCATCCTAGATCCAAGTTTGGCTCTGACATTTTGATGGCAGACAGTGCCTGGACCACTTGGACTTGAGTTTATTTATGGAATTGCGGAATCAGTGAGGTTGGAAAAGACCTACAGGATCATCGAGTCCAACCCATGGCCCAAACCCACCACAGGACCAATTTCCACTTCCAAGGATGGTGATTCCCATTCCAGTGTCTTTCTGTAAACACCTCCAGGGACGGTGATTCCATTCCGAGGTCTAATCCTACTTTCTGTGAGGAAGTTCCAGCCAATCTCCAGCCTTATCCAGGTTTAGGCCAGGCAGAGGAGGTTGGATGTGTCCTAAGGGATGTGGCAAAGCCGGAGGAACCGCAGCCGTGGGGTGGTCTCTGGTTATGGGAAGTGTTTGGGAATGACTTGGCTTTGCATTCCAGTGGGGAGAAGTTCACTGGGAGCCTCCAGGGCTGCAGGAATCGGTGGAAAACACGGAATCCCATGGAATCTAGGAGTTGGTGAGGTTGGAAGGGACCGTTGGAGGTCATCTCGTCCACCCCTCAGGGTCCTCTGGAGCAGGGCTGTGTCCAGACACAATTAAATTTTCCGAGAATACGTGGGAATGGGAAGAGCCGTTGGACAGCCTCAGGACACGTTGGGATCCCTTAATCGGTCTCTTCTGAGGTCATTAGTGTGGCACTAATGAACATAATCCCATTAATGAGGAGGAAAAAACCCCGGGAGCTGGTTCCTGGAAGTTGCGCCGAGGATTCCGTGTGTCCTCCCTGTAGCTGCTTCCTCCCCACCTCTGGTTCCAGCCTTGGGATCATGGGAATAACTCATCCCATTGATCCCATCAGGGCTCCAAATCCGGCTCC
The DNA here is from genome assembly GCA_013398955.1 of Callaeas wilsoni. NCBI lineage: Eukaryota > Metazoa > Chordata > Aves > Passeriformes > Callaeidae > Callaeas > Callaeas wilsoni. The sequence continues at coordinate 22,627 of VWPU01010982.1, forward strand.
AACCTGGCCTTGGGCTCTTCCAGGAATCCAGGGGCAGCCAGAGCTTCTCCGGGAATTCCATTCCAGCCCCTCACCACCCTCACAGAGAAGAATTTCTTCCCAATATCCCACCTAAATTTCCACTTTTCCACTGGGAAGGCATCCCTGTGTCCTGTCCCTTCATCCCTTGTCCCAAGTCCCTCTCCAGCTCTCCTGGAGCCCCTTTAGGCACTGGAAGAGGTTCCAAGGTCTCCCTGGATCCTTCCCTTCTCCAGGCTGGACATTCCCAGCTCTCCCAGCCTGGCTCCAGCCCTTGGAGCATCTCCGTGGCCTCCCCTGGACCTGCTCCAGCAGCTCCACATCCTCCTGCTGTTGGACCCCAGAGCTGGATGCAGAATTCCAGGTGGGAATGAGCACGGCAGAGGGGCAGAATTCCCCCCTTTCCCACTGGAAAACGTTTTCCATCCCCGTTGCAGCCACAGGAGGAACGTGATTGGATAAAATGGGATCAGGAGCACCCCCTCCCTTCCTCTGCATTCCAAGTATTTCTCTGCCTGGCTCAACTAATAAATATCCAGAATTTATTATAATTAATTCCGAGCACGCCCTGGAGTTGCGCAGGTGCCTGGAGTGTCGCTCCCTGGGCACTTGGAATTAATTTGGGAGGATTTATTCCATGCCTGGACTTGACACGGAAGTGCTCCGGTCTTCGGCGCGTTCCCAGCCTTTTCCTGGAATGCTAAACCACGGAAAAGCCGAGGGAAACGGAGGCAAAAGGGAAGTGATTTGCACGTGGCGGCCTAATGAAGCTGTAGAAAATTAGGGATTAAACAGCACTGGGAGAGCTGGAAGTTTACCAGGGATGAAAGTTCCCATGATCCAAGAGCTTCAGGAATTGTTCCCTGGGAGATTTCCGCTCCAGGGGCTCCAGGAGAGCTGGAGAGGGATTTTGGAAAAGGGATGGAGGGACAGGACACAGGGAATGGCTTCCCATTGGAAAAGAGGAGATTGAGGTGGGATATTGGGAAGGAATTCTTCCCTGTGAGGATGGTGAGGGGCCGGAATGGAATTCCCAGAGAAGCTGTGGCTGCCCCTGGATCCCTGCAATTGTCCAAGGCCAGGTTGGACAGGGCTTGGAGCAACCTGGGATAGCGGAAGGTGTCCCTGCCCATGGAAAAGGGTGGGATTGGATCATCTTCGAAGGTCTCTCCCAACCCCAGACCATTCCATGATTCCGTGAACTTCACGTCCTGGCTGCAGATTTCACAAATATTCCCAAAAATGATGGTTCTGGCTGAAAAAAATTTCAGGAAAGTATCCATGGAATGTGGGGAAAGCGGGGAAGGGATGTGCACTTCCTAGGAACCCTTCGCAAGAGCCTGGAAAAATCCTGCAGGGAAAGGTGCCACAGGGAATTATTTTCAGCTGAGGGGGCAATCTGTGACTCGGAGTGTTAAAGTCCAGGATTTTTGCTGGAAAAATCCTTAGGAAATGGAACTGCCAGCCCTGTTCCTTTCTCTGCCACGCGATTCCTCATGTCTTCACTTCATATTCCTTCTTTTTTCCTATTTCCTTATTTCTCCAGGTTTTTTTTCCTTGCTTACCATCCTTAAATCCTTGCCTTGTATCCAAAAAAATCAACTCCGGCTGATGCAGGATCAGTTTAGGAACTTTTAACGTCGTTTTTGGTTCAGCTTCCAGGTGGGAATTCCAGGCTCTCCTGCATGGCACAGCCCTTGCTGTTAGGATTTGGGATTGTCCTGGTAAAATACGGGAATTTAACAAAGCTGCGAAGATTCCAACTTGATTTTCCAGCTTGTTTTCCTGTCATTCTCCACCTGTCCAACAGCAAAGGAAAGGTGAATTGGTGGTGTTTTTCTCGGATGTGCAGCCCTCGGGATGCAACCTGAGGAAAACCGGGAAGGGAGGTGCAGAGGAGCTTGGGAATGACTCGGGAAAAGCCGGAATGGATGCTCTGGCAGCTGCCCAAGAAGTCTGTCGGATGGAGGGAGGGGGGAGCTGGCCGACCTCCACTCCACATGCTCCAAGATCCAGATAAAGACCCAGCGCCGGAGCGTTTTCCAGACGGATCCATTCCCGCCAGAAACAGCGCGCAGCTGCTCCGTCTATCCCTGGAAAAACAAAGAAGCAGGAATTCATCCGCTGCTTGTTCAGCTCCTTATCCCGAGAAAAAAAAAAACCTCTGGATCACTCCTCCCGTTTCGTCTCCAGTTGTTGGCGAGCAGGGAATTTCGGGAAGAGTTTTCGGGAGATTGGAGGAGCACCTCGCGTTCCCGCACGTTCCCACCCCGGGAAGTTGTGAGACGCCTGGACAAGTGGGTGAAATACCAGGAATCTGAGCGGAATCGGCGCTATCGGAGCCGATCGTTTTAGGAAAACGAGTAATTAAGTGGATTTAGGTAATTAAAAGTTGTTGTCAATTAAGAGCTGATAACGAGTCCTGCCACGGGGCCCTTCTTATCAGGGCCCTCGCTGGAACAAATCCGGGCCCACCAAGGGAGATGATGACGTCAGTTTGGGGCTTTTTTAGTGGATCAAAGCTCAGGTTTTGGAATCAAAACCTCCACGTTTGGGATCAAAACCTCAGGTTTAGGATCAAAACCTCAAATTTCAGGATCTAAACCGCTGATTTTAGGGTCGAAACCTCAGGTTTAGGATCGAAACCTCAGGTTTGCGATCGAAAGCTCTGATTTTAGGATCCAGACCTCAGATTTGGGATCAAAACCTCAGATTTTAGGGTCCAAACCTCAAGTTTAGGATCAAAATCTCAGGTTCGGGATCAAAACCTCAGGTTTGGGATCCAAACCTCAGGTTAAGGGTCAAAACCTCAAGTTTGGGATCAAAACCTCAGGTCTGGGACCAAAACCTCATGTTTGGGATCAAAACCTCTGATTTTAGGATCAAAACCTCAGGTTTAAAATCAAAACCTCAGATTCCAGGATCAAAACCTCAGGTTCAGGATCAAAACCTCAGGTTTGGGATCAAAACCTCAGATTTTACGGTCCAAACCTCAAGTTTATGATCAAAACCTCAGGTTTGGGACCAAAACCTCATGTTTGGGATCAAAACCTCCAATTTTAGGATCAAAACCTCAGATTTTAGGATCAAAACCTCAGGTTTAAAATGAAGACCTCAGATTTCAGGATCAAAACCTCAGGTTCGGGATCAAAACCTCAGGTTTGGGATCAAAAGCTCAGGTTTAGGACCAAAACCTCGAATTTCAGGACCAAAACCTCAGATTTTAGGGTCCAAACCTCAAGTTTAGGATCAAAACCTCAGGTTTGGGACCCAAACCTCAGGTTTAGGATAAAAACCTCAGGTTAAGGGTCAAAACCTCAAGTTTGGGATCAAAACCTCAGGTTTAGGACCAAAACCTCAGATTTGGGACCAAAACCTCATGTTTAGGATCCAAATCTCAGGTTTAGGACCAAAACCCCATGTTTGGGATCAAAACCTCCAATTTTAGAATCAAAACCTCAAGTTTGGGATCAAAACCTCCGGTTTGGGATCAAAACCTCAGATTTTATGATCAAAACCTCAGATTTTATGGTCAAAACCTCAGGTTTAGGATCCAAAGCTCAGGTTTAGGATCCAAACCTCAATTTTTATATTCCGGAAGCGTTTTCCTTCCATCTATAACACGGAACCAAGACTTGAGAATGCCTTGGGATTTTTTTTCCATTTATTGCCAACGCAATTCCCCACAAGCTGCTGATCCCCTCCTGGAAAAAACACGGATATTACCAAAAAAAAAAAAAAAGAAACAAACCCAAAAGCTTTTCTTGTGCTCCCAGCAGGAGCAAGGAATTACCCCGGGGAAGGAGGAGCCACTGCCACTCCAGGCCCGGAGCAGCCGCTGCGTTAATTTTCGGGGCGGCTCCAGCGGAACCGTCAGCTTTTGCTCCAGGAATGCTTTTCTCCGAGGGTGCCCAGCAGCAGGCAGAGCCTGGAATAGCTCGGGATGAATGAAAAATCCGAGAGGCTGGAGGCCTCTGTGATTTTTTTTTCCCCTCTCTTTTGTGTTTAGCCCCAAATTAACGAACGTGGCTCTTTTATTCCCGCATGGCTCTCCCGGAATTTTGGGGGAGGAGGAGGAGGAACAAAAGCCCTGAGGCACGGATATCATTTTGGAGTCAGCATGAAGCTGTTGACAAACCTGGTTGCGCCCAGCCCCCTTCCAAACCCCGGAAAAACGGGATTTAATGGCGGGTTTCCGCGCTTTTTCCCGATCGGAGTCCTCCAAAGGGTTCGGATCCTTGGAGCTGCCAAGCATTAAATGTTTGACGGGCCCCGCGGATTCCAGCAGCGCATTGGAATGGGATGGACACGAAATCTCCGTGAATGGGATCAACAGCTGGGGTTGAGGGAGCAGCTCTTAGGAAACCCCGAGGTGGCTGCAGCCAGTTCCTTGGATTTTGGGATGCGATGGATGAAGGAGGTTTAAGGGAAGTGCAGCACGTGGGCCTCTCCTCCCGCTGTTCTCCAGAGGATCCCTTTGACTCCGGAATATTTTGTTATTCCTGCCGCACAGCTGGAGAATTCCTCTTTGACAAAAAAAAAGGGATTTCAGCATCCCAAACTCTCTCTGGGACAAGGATGGAGGGAAATATGGAAAAGTCCTCCTGCTGCTGTAGGAGCTGTTCCTTTCCTTCCTGGATCCAGGCTGGGAGATGAAGGGATGGAGAGCACCTCCAAGGAGAAGGAATTGGGGGTGTCGGTGGGTGAAAAATGGGACGTGTCCCATCCATGTGTGCCCTCACGTCCCGGAAATTCCCGGTGTCTCAGGCTCATCCGACAGCGTGGGCAGCAGGAGAGGGGGAATTCTGCTCCTCTGGCCTGCTCAGGTGAGACCTCACCTGGAATTTTGCATCCAGCTCTGGAGTCCAACAGCAGAAGGATGAGGAGATGTTGGAGCAAGTCCAGAGGAGGCCGCGGAGATGCGCCGAGGGCTGGAGCCCCTCTGCTCTGGAGCCAGGCTGGGAGAGCTGGGAATGTCCAGCCTGGAGAAGCCAAGGATCCAGGGAGACCTCAGAGCCCCTTCCAGAGCCTAAAGGGGCTCCAGGAGAGCTGGAGAGGGACTTGGGACAAGGGATGGAGGAACAGGACACAGGGAATGGCTTCCCACTGCCAGAGGGCAGGGAAGGATGGGATATTGGGAAGGAATTCCTCCCTGTGAGGGTGGTGAGGGACTGGACTGGAATTCCCGGAGAAGCTGTGGCTGCCCCTGGATCCCTGGAAGTGTCCAAGGCCCGGTTGGACGGGACTTGGAACAACCTGGGATAGTGGAAGGTGTCCATGCCCATGGCAGGGGAGGGATTGGATGATCCTTAATGTCCCTTCCCACCCAAACCATTCCATGACTCCCTGTGGTGACTGGGATGGGTTTATCCCACCTCCCACAGTCCTTGGCAGTTATTCCCATGCCGAGTCTCCCCAGTTTTCCCGTTGGCCGACCCGACACCACCGGAGAGGGGAGGAGGAATTAGGGGGGGTGAATCCGAATTTTTCCAGGCTGGAGAAAGCACAGGAACAGCTCCAATCCTCCAAATGGGATTCCCGTCCACGAAACCCTTGGAAAAATGGGAACGAAGACCATGGCATGGGAGCAGGAGCTTGTTGGGTCCAGCTTCCAAGGGCTGGACAATCTGGGAGCCTTCCCGATGGATTTTTCCTGCTTTTTTCCCTGCTGGAGCGGGCTGGGATGACAGAACCACGTATGGATACCTTCTGATAGCAGAGATCTCTGCGGGTTCCTACCAACCAGAGCGTGGAAAAGCCGGATCACTGGGATCTCTCCCGGATTCCGTGAGGAGCATCCAGGACCGGGCTCTGGGACTGACTCTGGTGCAGAGCCGAAGCTCCGGCCCGGATGGTGCCTGGTCATTCCCGGAATGTCATCCCCAACCGTCGGATAATTGGAGTAGGGGAGAGCCTCTCCCAGATGGATCTGCTGCGGATTCCGAGTGGGCACCGCGTTAAGGCCGGCGCTTAACGAGCTCCTCCAGCCTGGAGAGGAGGCTGGGAATGGATCCAAGTCCTCTCCAGCTGAAGGGGTGGTGGGGGAGGGAAAACCAGGATTTTCCATGGAAGGGATGCACAGCTGCAGCGTGGAGGGGTCTCCCATTGGTCATCTTCCAGGTTTTTGGTCACCGGGAATGCTGGGGGGATGTCAGTTCTTGGAGATTGCAGAATCTGGATGCTGAGTTGGAGAATTCCAAGTTTCCTGTGCTCGGGGGAGGAAGGGAACATGGCCCAGGTCACCTCCAAATCCATCCTAAAATATTATAGAAACGTGGAAACATGCTTATAAAAACAGAGAAGAACGATATTGGGGAACTGAGATTTCCCATCTCCCATCTGGAATAAGGATGGAAACCTTGGAAAAGGGAGGAGGGGGTGTTCTGGCTCTCCTGGAGAGGTTTTTTTGGGAAAGATGCTCTTTTCCCTAATTGCTGCATCCTCATCCTAAATTTCTTCCCCCTTTTCCTGCTCCGGTTGGGACGCTGAGGTTTCCTTTTCTCCTCTGTGTGTAGGGAAGCTCCTGTCGCACAAGTATCCAATATTTTTAGTGGAAAAGGAGCCTTCCTCATCCTCGCTGCCCATCCAGGCCAAGTTTTGAGGAGCATCCGATGGGTGTGAGCCTCTGGAATCCGCTCCTCCTGCCAGAGGAGCCTCTGGAAGCAGCAAATGCTCCCACACCTGCCAAGTCACTCTCCCGTGGTGGGTTTGGGATGAGGTTTTGCCCTTCGGGAATTCCTTCGACAACGTTCCTTCCAAGGAGTGGCAGAACATGGAAGTGTTTGGGTTCCTTGCGTGATCTCGGTGCCAGAGGAGCATTTTTGGGAGGAATGTTCTTTATTGGCATTCCTGATTTAGTTCCCAAAGTTAAATATCCAGGTTTTAATCCATGGATTGGTGGGGGGGAAATGCATTTATTTCTGGCATTCCTTTTTTTTTGGCGTTCCAAGGATATTTAGGCCTGTTTGGAATTTTCCTCGGAGTTTATGAACTGATCTAGTCCTGGATTTGGTGTGTTCGAGTTCCCTTTAAAACTTTGGAATGAAGTCATTATTCCCTGTGGGAGCCCTTGGAGCTCCAGGGATGGTTTTTAGAGGGGTTTTTCTCCAGCACCCACTGGGATCCACTGGAATGTGAGGATGGATCCATTGCTGGCTCCCAAAGCTCTGGATACAAACTCCAGGTGCTCCAAGTGTGGTTTAATGGTGGCACAAAATCACGGAATGGTTTGGGTGGGAAGGGACCTTCAAGATGATGGAATTCCATGGGCAGGGACACCTTCCACTCTCCCAGGGTGCTCCAAGCCCTGTCCAGCCTGTCCTTGGACACTTCCAGGGATCCAGGGGCAGCCACAGCTTCTCTGGGAATTCCATTCCAGGGCCTCCCCATCCTCACAGGGAAGAATTCCTTCCCAATATCCCGAATTCCCTCTGTCAGTTTAAACCATTCCCTGTGTCCTGTCCCTCCATCCCTTGTCCCAAGTCCCTCTCCAGCTCTCCTGGAGCCCCTTCAGGCTCTGGAAGGGGCACTGAGTTTTCCCTGGATCCTTCCCTTCTCCAGGCTGGACATTCCCAGCTCTCCCAGCCTGGCTCCAGAGCAGAGGGGCTCCAGCCCTTGGAGCATCTCCGTGGCCTCCTCTGGATCTGCTCCAGCAGCTCCAGGTCCTTCTGCTGTTGGACCCCAGAGCTGGATGCAGAATTCCAGGTGGGATCTGAGCAGGGCCAAGGGGCAGAATTCCCTCTTTTCCTGCTTCCCACAGCTCCAGCAGGAAGGTGCAGATCAGTATTCCTCCTGGACTGAGAGAAGGTTTGGGAGAAGGGGAAAGATGGGGAACCTCCTGGTTTTCCACCTCCCTTTCCCTCCGCCTGGCAGCTGGAATGACAGATTCCACACCAACTGTGCCGAGCCCTCGGATCCCGCGCCCGGGCACGAGTTGCGCCATCGGAGTGATTTATATCCACGGAACATATGGCCCGGTTTCCGTGCGGATAACAAACGCTCCCTCCATTTTCCCTCTGCTTTTCATCCCCGCTTATGTCCGGAGGAACCATCCAGGCTTTTTTTTTTGTTGTTTTTTTTTGGTGCTTCTCCCCTGGATTTGGGAGTGAAACAGGGAGTAGGGAAGCAGCACGAACTCCGACAACCGCGCGGATCCCGTAATTTTCCTCCTACAAAGGATTGAGGGATTTTGTGGCTCCGCTCGGCGGTGGGAGGGGGAGGTGCTTTTCCCAAATGGGATTTGTTGTCTGGAGCGCCCTTCTTGGAGCTTGGAAGCGCTCGATGTTTTCCAGCCTTATCTCCCAGTCCTAAAAATATCCCAGCGGCGCTGTCGGGAAGAGGGGGAGAGCTGCTTCCATGTTTTTCTCCCTGTCGGAGCAGGGCCGGGAGGTTATCGGATATTTAGGAGGTGACCTCGGGAAGGTCATCTCATCTTACACCTTCTAATTGCTCCCGTCATCCCAGGGATGGTTTTGGTATTTTTCTTAAGGAATCGAATTCCACAGGGCCACGGCAAAGGTTAAACGGAGTTGACGACCTGGGAACAAGGATTCCTTGTTTTCATCCCGGGGGCTCGCTTGGCGTGACTCATCCCAAACCCTCATCCCTCCTCCTCCTCCTCCTCCTCCTCCTCCTCCTGGATTCCTCCCTCATCCCGATCCCAGCCGTGGTGGGGAATCAAATGACGACAGGTGGCCTCGGAATCACCTGCTCGCCGGCAGCTGCCGCTTCCCGAGGACAAGGAAAAACCATTCCAAAGCCCCAGCTCGGGATTTCCAAGGAATTCGACCCCCGGAGGAGCCGTGCCGATGTTTGCTGTGGCTCTGGCAAAGGACGGAGGAGGAGGAGGAATGTTTTTCGGTCTGGCTCAGATTTGCTGTTCGTGGTTCCCTGCTTTTTTTCCGACCTCATTCCATGGATATTTTGGAGTTCAAAAAGCACGGGATGTGCTCCGAGCCTTGTTCTCCTCCACTTGGGGTTGGGCTTAGCAAGGAGAACAACTTTTTTCCGAGTTTTTCCTCACCTTAGGTTTGTTGTGGATTATTCCTTGTTTTCTGCCGTTACCAAATATTCCCTTTTTCCTCCCAGTGATGTTTATCATGGGAATTCTCAGGAAAGGCAGACTTGGAGAACTGGGAGCCATTCTGGAATTTAAATTTAAGGATGTGTATTTAGACTTTATTTTCCACACGTTAAATCCAGGCTCTGATGTCTCTTTAATTCCCCCCAAAAAAGTGATTTTTTACTGTTTTGATGCAATTTTTGTCCTTTTCCTGCTGTTTTCCAACCTCTGTGACTTTGGGGATCCCACTTTTCCAATCCTCATCCACACTTGGGCTTTTCCTCCATCCAGGCTCCACCTTTTTAAGTTTAAAGCTTTAAATTGAATATTTTTCCCTCAGGACTGGGACGAATGGCAATTATTTATGGAAATGAGGTTTTCCCTAAGGAGTTAAAAAACCAGGAGTTTAAGGAAAGGGTGTTCTGGACATGTGGTGAGGAGGGTCGGGATTCAGCAGCTGCGACCGGAATTTTTCCCTGCTCCTCTCCCTCTCTGCCTCCCCCCAGCTGCCACTGCCCCATAAAGCCAAACTTGGCTTCTTTTTTGCCTTAAAAACCCCCATCCTTAGGGGAAAATCAGGGATATCATTCATAGAATCATGGAACGGTTTGGGTGGGAAGGGAAAATCCCATCCAGTCCCCCCGGAGACCTTCCGCTATCCCAGGTTGCTCTGACCTGGCCTTGCACACTTCCGGGGATCCAGGGGCAGCCACAGCTTCTCTGGGAATTTCATTCCAGCCCCTCACCACCCTCACAGGGAGGAATTCCTTCCCAATATCCCATCCAACTCTGCCCTCTGGCAGTGGGAAGCTGTTCCCTGTATCCTGATGATCCAAGTGGGCAAAAATTGGGAATTAAAAATCAGTTTAGCTGAGCCAGGGTGATTCCTGCACAAATCCCTCTCATAAGGCAGCAACAAAACCACCAGGAATTACAGGAAAATAAGGAAAAATAATATCCTTGCAAGTATTTTTATGGACTTCTCTCGCCTGGAGTTTTTGTGGCATTGGATTTCTGGCCCCTGATGTTCTTGTTTACACGGAATACGAAATGGAGACACCTGAGATCTGCAGAATTCCTTCTTCTTCAGGAATTTTGGGGCAGGGGGAAACTTTCTTCCCTCGATTCTGATCAGTCCGGGTTTTTCTTGGATTGGTGCAGGTTGTTGCTTGTTCCCAGGCTTTTGGCTCAGAGTTCAAAGCGTTCCTCTCGATATTCCCCATTTCCAAAGAGCTTATTCCCGTTAATAACCCATTAATTGTCTTTTCCTCTGAAGATTCCGACTGGAAAAGCAAAATGAGATTAATTTATTATGGATTTTTAGGAAGTATTTGAGTCAGTGTTGGCAAGTCCCATTCAGATCATCTTCATGTCAATTTCTGGAAAGTTCAGAAATGAAAATTTGGGATTTGGGAGCAAATCAGAGCTGATCTGAGGAGCGGGATTTCATGGAATATCAGCATCCAAAATGATCCATCCTCAAGGTGGGAATCATCTGCTCCAGCTTCACCCAACCCCCACCTCAGTTCCACCTCAGAAGTTAAAAAACCGGCTCTTCCCGTCCCAAAATTGCCCCACAAACCCCGGGAACGGGGCCTCTGCAAGAGGACAAGTCAATGGAAGGTGTCCTCTTGGTTGGAAAGCTGGAATTTGGATCCGTTGGTTTGGATCCGGTTTGGATGGAAACCATTGAAGACCTAAAGATTTATAAAAAGACATGGATAATGGATCATAAAGTTCTCCTGGGATAATGGATTTTCGGGGGGATCTTCAGTTCATGAAGCTTCCTATAAATTAAAACACTCTGAGGTTTTTCTGGGAATGCTGTCTCAGAACCCTGGAGAAGATGTTGGATGGCTATCCCACACCGCCAGCCCCTTCCTTGGGATCTCCACCTCCTTTTCCCCCTATCCCATCCCATGGTGTCCTCCAGCTCCTCTCCCACCCTTTTGGGATGAGGAACGACTCTTCCAGCTCCATCCTGGTCCTCCTACCCTCTCCCACCCTTCAGCAAAAAGAATTCCCATCTTCTGTCCTCACTCGCCCTCTTCCCTTTAAATCCAAACTTTTCCAGGGCTGATATCCCCAAGCCCTTGACCTCCCTGAGGTTTAATAAGGCAAGAGGCTAAAAAGTGATTAATTGGTGTCAGGAGAGATATCGGATCACAAAAGCCTCCGGATAAAATTCCGGAGCTCCTTTGAGAGGCTCGAGGTCATCCCGGCGAACTCGCTGCTTTCATGCGGATCCTCCATTCATCCCGGGCTGTTTGCGTTATCAGCTCTCCAGCAGCTTCCTAGATTCCCTTTTTTTTTTTTCCTTGGAGTTTAAAGGAGATAAGGCGCAGCCGATGCCAGCACTGTGAAGTTCGGATTGGGAGCGTCAGAAAGCGGCCGAGCGCGCTCCGATAAGACGGAAAAAAACTCGTCCTTTCCTCTTTCTGAAGCTGCTCTTTGAAGCCTCCAGGGTTTTTTTTTTTGGGAGTCTTATCCCAGTGTCCTCCAGGCCAGCAGGGATGGGATGATGCCAAAGATACGGATGCAAAGTGGGATTCTGAGAGATGGGAGGGGTAGGAACGTTTATCGTGGCAAAAAATTCCTCCAAAAAAGGGGAAAACCACCCAGGGCAGAGCAGGGTGATCCTTCCCTGCTCCTGGGGATTTCCTAACCTTGGAATATCCCATTTAAAAGCTCTTGTCCTCCTTGAACTCGTCTAATTCTCCTTTGAACCTCTTTATGGGATTTGGCTGCGTTGCCGAATTCCACAGCTTAATTAAGAGCTGCGGAAAGTCATTTCCCAGAGTTGTCTTTCGAACTCTGGAGCAACCAATTAAAGAGAAATAAAAAGTGTGGAATCATTCCCCGCTCCTCTGCTCTGCGGTTCTTTTTAGGAATAATGGGAAAATCGGGGTTTCACACCTCTGAAATGGTTTTTGGTTGTTTTTAAGGCTTCTTCGGGAATTCTTTTCCTGTGAGGGTGGGATTTGTGGAACTTTCCAGAGAAGTTGTGGCTGACCCCTCCCTGGAAGTGTTCAGGGCCGGATTGGAGCAACCTGGGATAGCAGAAGGTGTCCCTACCCGTGGAATGGGCTTGGAACGAGATAGTCTTAAAGGTTCCTTCCAACCCAAGCCATTCCATGATTTGTGGGGATCAATCCCATCCCAAATCTCAGGGATTTTGATTCCCAATGGAAGCAGGGCATGGCAGCAGGGATGGGATATTGGATTTCATAGAATGTCACGATTTCAGAGCCTTTGGATGGTGCTTGATCCAACACTGGGGAACATCAAATTCCCTCTTGGATTCCATCTCCTGATTCCCTGGCAGAATCAGCTGATGGCGGCACATGGAAATGCGCATTTTCCATGGATCTCCTCACAGCTTGCCCACAATTAGGGAAGACTTAATTCCATGAATTCCATTTGTAGCCACCCGCTGTTGCTTGAGCACCTTTGCAAAGGAGCCAAAGCTCAAGCGAGGCCACTGCAATTCCCAGATCCATTGGAATATCAATATTTAAAAGCCGATTATCCAGATATTTATTCCTTCAGGAAGGAGCTGGCAAGAGCTGCAATTCCAAGCTGGCAGAGAAATCCGGGAGGTTCATCCCTATGCAAAAAATTCCTCCTCCGCGGTTTGGCTCCCAAAAGTGCTGAGGAAGAGCTTGGCCAGCCGGGAGCACATGGAGCTTTCCCAGAGCACATTCCAAGCCACGGCGCATCCCAAGACGCGTTATCCCGGTTTAACCGGGGCCAGGAATTACTCCAGGGGTGTCATTTGGGGTGCAAATCATTCCTGAGTTGCAAATCCCGGGGTTGTATCTCCAGCAAATCAAAGGGGGAAGCCGAGCGCCGACGCCGTCGGATGCATCAGGCCGTGTTATCCCTACATTCCGCCTCTTCCGGAGCAGCTGGATGAGCCGGAATGTCCCAGACTCGGATCTCTGGTGGTCTGTGGGTAAATAAGTGATCCTCAGGGTCCTACCACTCCTTTTTCGCTGGTAAATTCCCTCCGGACAATTTAATATCCGATGGTTTTCCAATCATCGTGGTCAACGGCAAAGGGAATGGTTGGGATGGTGCGGGGTGGAACAAAACGTCTTGAGATGCCTTCAAAACTCCCCCACGGAGCAGGAAAAAAAGGACCCTCAAAGTCCTTGGAATGGTGTTGGAAAGAGAAAGGACCTGCTCGTGTCAAAGTTGAGAATTTGGAACTAAAAATGGGGAGATTCAGTTGGATATTGGGAAGGAATTTGGTTATGGTGACAGTTGGTGAGGTCTTGGAATGGAATTCCCAGGAAAACTGTGGCTGCCTCATCCCTGAGAGTGTCCAAGGCCAGGTTGGAGCAGCCTGGGATAGGGGAAGGTGTCCCTGCCCACATCCAGATGAGCTTTAAGGTCCCTTCCAACCCAAACCATTCCATGGTTCCGTGAAACTCAACGGTTCAGTGGTGTTAAACTGGGAATCATCATTCCCAGGCTTCTCCCATCATTCCCATCTTCTCCCAGATGAGTCATGTGGGCTCTCCCTCATTTCTCCCAGTCCCTGAATCCAGGCACTGAAAGTCGTGAAGAAAAAGAATTCCAGGTTTCTGTTTCTTCCTAGAACGCCTCTCTTGTTCACTTTATTCCCAGGAAAAAAAAAAGCTGGAAATGACAACCTCGGGAGCAAGAGTTTCATCTTCTCCTTCACGTCTTTCCAAGGCATTGGTCACTCTGGATTTGGATCCCAAAATATATTCCAGAGACGGAATTTTTCAGACTGCCGGAGGGCAGGGTTAGGTGGGATATCGGGAAGGAATTCTTCCCTGGGAGGGTGGTGAGACCCTGGAATGGAATTCCCAGAGAAGCTGTGGCTGCCCCAAGGGGATGGGACAGCTTAATTAACGATCTCCCCCTCCCTTTTTAATCACCTTGACATCTCCATCCTTGGAGTTTCTCCCACGTCTGTATTCCCAGCCCAGCCCCAGGTCTTCTCCCATCCCAGCTCTCGCCAGGAGCTGGATCAGCTCCCAGATTCCCACCCAGTCCTTTATGGATTCATTTTGTGGCTCAGGGATCGATCTGACGCCTGTTCCTGGGGTCGCCAGCCGGAAAACTGCTGAGCAAGGCAGGGACAAAGCTCTTCATCATCATCAACATCCAGAGGAGAATTTTTTCTGTTGGAGATGCTTTTCCCGACAAAAAAACCTCCTCGTGTTGATGTTTTGGAGGAACAGGCCACGATTTGTGGGATAACGGGATTTTTGGGGGTTTTTCATGGTAATAAGGTCATTGAAGTCTTGTAGGATCATGGAAACATCAAATGGGTTGAGAAGGACTTCTGAAGGTCATCAAGTCCGACCTTCCACTGGACCAGGTTGCTCCAATCCCACTCCAGCCTGGATCATGTCGGGATTTAAGCTGGGTTTTAAGGAGCCGGAATTAGCGTCATTGAGGTTAATTTGGCCTCAGAGCCACTTGGCCAAGTTGGGGCTTGACCCCTCCCTCGGTGTCACCTCGATGTCACCTCAGTGTCACCTCGGTGTCGCTCCTGGCACCGGGACTGACTCCGTGAGCCAACCTGGATTAGGACGAGCTTAAATTCCCAAGCGTTCCACACCTAAAATGACTCGGAATTTATTGATCGCTGCAGCTCAAAGGGGAAAATGGTTGAAGTGAGCATTTTTTGGGATCAGAGAGAAACGGGATCAGATTTCTATGTCAATTCCTGGGATTTTGGTCAGAAAGGAACAGCTCCAAGCAAGGACCTGAGGGGAAGAGGGTGGAGGGGTTGTTATAAATTCCTGAACTCTCCAAAAAGAGGGAAGTTAAGTCCAAGCAGGATCAGCTTTGCCCAGAGTTGAGGCTTCAGGTTATCAGAGGAACAGGGACGAGGGAGAAGGGTTTGGAATTAAAAATTGAGAGGTTTTGATTGGAATTTGGGAAGGAATTCTTCCCTGTGAGGGTGGTGAGGCACTGGAATGGAATTCCCGGAGAAGCTGTGGCTTCCCCATCCCTGGAAGTGTCCAAGGCCAGGTCGGACAGAGCTTGGAGAAACCTGGGATAGTGGAAGGTGTCCCTTCCCCGTGGAACTGGATGATCTTTAAGGCCCCTTTCCAACCCATTCCAGGATTCCACGATGCTCCCGACCATCCCATAATATTCCTGCTGACGTCTCCTCTTCACCACGGCCGCCCTTGAACCTTCTCCCGACATTGCCCAGGGAGTCACATCCCTTCTCCGTCAAAGCAGCGCCGCGTTAACACCCGGATCCGACGGCTCCTGCCTCCCGGAGCTGGATTTTTCCCTCTTTTTATTTAATGGGAAAGGAATGAGCAGCTACTGGGGCCGATAAACGACAGATTCGCTTTGATGGAGGAATTTATTTTCTCCCTGAGGTGGCTTTAGGGTCCGCTCTCCGCCTTGTCAGCACTTTTCCGCCGCTGGAATTGTTGTGGATTCTTTTCAGGATGGAGCAGAGGGCTCGGATTTCTCCCGCTGTCCTGGAATAGCTTTTTCCAGTGCGGAATGCAGCACGTGCACGGGAGTCGCGTGCGGGATTCTTTTCCAGATCCTTTCAAACTGCACAGCTCCCGGTGTTTGTGTTGTTATGGATCAAGGCCAGGAGCTGCTGGAGCATCCGCCTGGGTCCTGAGCTCTGATTTTGCCTGACATTCCCTCCTGTCCTCAGGGATTGATAAAAAATGGGATAGGACCTGGCTGTGTGTGGTCACATCCCAGAAATTCCCAGTGTTCGGTGGCGTGGGCAGCAGGAAGGGAGAATTCTGCCCCTCTGCCCCGCTCGGGTGAGGCCTCACCTGGAATTCTGCCTCCAGCTCCAGGATCCAACATCAGCAGGATGTGGAGCTGCTGGAGCAGATCCAGAGGAGACCACGGAGATGCTCCAAGGGAGGGAGCCAGGCTGGGAGAGCTGGGAATATCCAGTCTGGAGAAGAGAAGGATCCAGGGAGAGCTCAGAGCCCCTTCCAGAGCCTAAAGGGGCTCCAGAAGAGCTGGAGAGGGACTTGGGACGAGGGATGGAGAGAATGCCTTCCCAGTGGAAAAGTGGAAATTTAGGTGGGATATTGGGAAGGAATTCCTCCCTGTGAGGGTGGTGAGGGGCTGGAATGGAATTCCCGGAGAATCGGTGGCTGCCCCATCCCTGAGAGTGTCCAAGGCCAGGTTGGAGCAGCCTGGGATAGTGGGAGCTGTCCCTGCCCATGGCAGGGGTTGGAACAGGATGACCCTCAAAGGTCTCTTCCCACCCAAACCATTCCCTGATTTTCCATGATAATCACCATTACTGTTGGCAGGGTGGACACAGGACACCTGGAGCCAAGCTACCACAGGGTGGCCTTGGAATTTTTGGGAGACAATACTCGATTTCCCAAAATCCCGCAGCGAGGGATTGGGACCACATCAATTCCACAGCTCGGCTTTTCCGGAGCAATCAGTGGAACCACCGGAGCCGTTTTCCCGTTCTCTGCAGACTGGCTGAGGATCCACCCTTCTCCCAGCCCTCATTCCATGATTTTCTTCCATTTAACAACTCCCCGTCTGTGCCCTGAGCAGGTGACTCCTCCTCGGTGGCAAAAGCCGGAATATTTTTCCTCAACTCCATCCCACTCCCAGCTTTTCCAGCAGCTCCAGCTGCCGTAGGAAGAATCTGCTCCTTTGGGTGCCTGCCCTGTTTTTTTTCCTGCTGCATCCATCAGGAGCAGCCAGGAACGATTCCGCCTTTCAGGTTAATGATCTGATTCCCTAAAAATGGAATTACTGGTGCGGAAAAACGCCCCAGCTCCCGGAGACTTTGATATTCCCTGGTTTATTGCTGACACTCAAGGATTCGGTTCTGCCTTCATCAGCCTGGGGTTTTCCAAGGTCTGGCATCAAGGAATTGTGGGGTTTTTTCCATATTTTAAGTCAAACATTCCTGAAAAATCAGTAATAAGTAAAATAATGGGTGTAATAATTAAAGTAAAAGCAGTAATAAAGTGGATAATAAATAAAATAATGGGGATAATTAATAAAATAAAGGGTGTAATAATTAATTAATTAATAATTTAAAAAATAAAATAACAGGCAGGGGTTGGAATGGATGAGCTTTAAAAGCTCCTTTCACCCCAACCCATTTAATAATTCCATGATCCATTTAAATTTTTACTAATTTGGAGGTGGTTTTAATTAATTTTAAGCATGGAAAAAAGATGGGAAATAAAATGGGAATTTTTTCCCTCTCGGGGGGGATTGGGCTCTAAGGAGAGGATTTGTGTTCTTGGACATTTTGGGTTCTTGGATCTCTTGGATATTTTGGTTTGTGAATCCAAAGGGATCACCTGGGAGCGGGAGATCCGGGGAGCAGGGCACCCCGAGTGCTGCGGAGCCGCTTCCAAGGTCTCCAAAACCTTGCCGAGAATTGGGGATTTGAATTGCTCCTCATGAAAACCATGGAATGGTTTAGGTTGGAAGGCACCTTCCAGATCATCCCGCTCCCTTCCCTAGACACGCCTCAGCCCCTCATTATCCTGGGAATCCCAAACTTTCCCTGGGCTGGGACAAACGAGGTGCCGTCGGCCGCCTTGGCCGGTTCTTTGGCCAAGCCCATTGATGATCCCATTCTCCAGAGCTGGAAGTGGCTGGATTGGATCCGAGTTTTACGGAATGAGACGAGCCGTGATTTAGGATCGACTGCCCTCCCGCTGCTTTTAGTCTCTGCTCTGCTGGGAAAAGCTTAATTGTGGATTTTCCTCTCTTTTCCAAGAGGAGTTGGACACATTTTCATCCTTTAGGGAGGTTCGATCCAAGCTGGGAACCCACAACCTGAAAATCCCACTCTTTTCTTGATCCAGAGGTTTAAATCCCGTTGGAAAATGAGCTGGACCAGCCTCGGGCTTGGGGCCAGGCTGACACCTGGGACCCCCCCACTCCAGGGAACTTTTTTTCTTGCAAATTGGGCATTTCTGAAGAGCTTCCAGGGATTCATTCCCAGAAAAAGGTGCCGGGATGCGATCCATGTGATCCATCATTGCCTGACTCCCTGGATGTGTCAGGTTTAAGTGGCACCCTCCTTGATAAGCCTCACTCAGCTTTTTATTCCTCCTCATCTATTTCTAGATGTTCCTTAAAAGCCTCATAAATGCAGACGAGGATAAATCCCAAATAACTTCATTTTAATTCCTTTGGTTTTTTTACATAAACCCACACCAAAAAAAACCTGAGGAATTTGAATAAAGACATGGATCTCGGAACGTCTCAAGTACTGCCTGGGTTATCCAGAGGTGACAAGTGCAGTGTTTGGGGTAATCTGAAAAATCGGTGGAATTCTCTGTTCCTTGGGATTAGGGCTTCTTTTAATCCTCTTTGGAATTTCTAAGCTCCCGTTTGCTGCTGGATGATCCCAAAAACCCCTTTTGTTGTGTTTCTGAGTTGGGGGGTGGGGCAGGGCAATTCCAGGAAAATATGGATGGGGGAAAAGGATGGAAAGCAGCCCAGGGAAGAAGGAATTTGGCAGTTTTGGTGGGTAAGAAGCTCCAGAGGATGCATCCATGTGCTCTGGCACCTGGAAAACCCCCATGTCCTGGGCTCATCCCACGGTGTGGGCAGCAGGAAAAGGGGAATTCTGCCCCTTGGACCCACTCAGGTGAGACCCCATCTGGAATTCTGATTCCAGCTCCAGGATCCAACAGCAGAAGGACCTGGAGCTGCTGGAGCAGATCCAGAGGAGGCCATGGAGATGCTCCAAGGGCTGGAGCCCCTCTGCTCTGGAGCCAGGCTGGGAGAGCTGGGAATGTCCAGCCCGGAGAAGGGAAGGATCCAGGGAGAGCTCAGAGCCCCTTCCAGAGCCTGAAGGGGCTCCAGGAGAGCTGGAGAGGGACTTGAACAAGGGATGGAGGGACAGGACACAGGGAATGGCTTCCCACTGCCAGAGGGCAGGGATAGGTGGGGTATTGGGAAGGAATTCCACCCTGTGAGGGTGGAGAGGGGCTGGAATGGAATTCCCGGAGAATCTGTGGCTGCCCCATCCCTGGAAATGTCCAAGGCCAGGTTGGATGGGGCGTGGAGCACCCTGGGATAGTGGGAG
The DNA here is from genome assembly GCA_013398955.1 of Callaeas wilsoni. NCBI lineage: Eukaryota > Metazoa > Chordata > Aves > Passeriformes > Callaeidae > Callaeas > Callaeas wilsoni. The sequence continues at coordinate 41,766 of VWPU01010982.1, forward strand.
GTGTTCCTGCCCATGGGACTATTCCACTCAATTCCATTCCATGGCTCCATCCCGTTGCATTCCATTCCTTCCCATGGAACCCGGGACACGGTTGGGCCTGTTCCGGCCTCACCATCTCCATCCCCGCCACCATCAGGTTTCGGTGTTGGTGCCGCCTGTGGTTGTCACCCAGCCCAGATGTGTTGGGGCCGGTGTTTTGGGATGGTGCCGGAGGTGGGACCCACAGAGGTGACGCCTTTTCCCGGTGTTGAAATCGGGACAGAGGGAAGGAGCTTCGGGATCTGTGCCGGGGAGCAGCGCTGCTCCAGCTGGACTGGGGGAGGTCGAATCCGTAATTTCGGAGTTTTTGTGGAAAATGCTGCCGCGTTTGGTGGTCTGGGCGGCAGCGCCGGGCTGCGGGGTGGTCGTGCAGAAGAAGTTCATCGCCAGGTTGGTGATTCCAGTCCATCCAGTCCTTCCCATTCCCTCATGGAATGTGCTTTGATCCCCGGGTCTGGACCCTCAAGGGTTCATCCGTGGAGGGCTTGGGGTGGACGCCACGATCCCGGGTCGGCATTGGGGTGCTCCAGCCCGGGTGTGTGTTCTGCAGACCTGCTGGATTTTCCCTGGGAGTTGAAAATCAGGGATCGGTTGGAAACCCTCTGGAAATTAGTTGTTTTGTGTAAATAATTCTGTGGGACTCGATGGAGGTGGAAGGAAGAGTTGAGAAGTCGCTCTTCATCCCACGCTCAGTGTGAGCGTCGATCACGGAATCACCGGATGACTTGGATTGGGAGGGACCTTGGTTGGAGTTGTCCCTGTTTGTCCTCTTCCAGGCTGGAATGGGTGGAAATCATGGAGTCTTGGACCTGGGAGGTTCAACAGGGGTGGAAGGAAGAGCTGTCAAACTGCTCCTCTCCACCTCATGAGCGCCAAGTCACGGAACCACTGGGGGTTGGAAGGGACCTTGGTTGGAGTTTCCTCTCTCTCCTTGTTCTCCCTCATGCTGGAATGGGTGGAAATCATCAAGCCTTGGACCTGGGAAACTTGATGGGGGTGGAAGGAAGAGCCGTGAAGTCACTCTTCTCCGCCCCGGCGCTCGCATCAAATCACGGAACCATTGGGTGGTTTGGGTGACCTCCAGGGGTCTCTCGGTTGACATTTCCCTTCTCTTCCCTTTTTCCAGGCTGGAATGGGTGGAAATCATCGAGCCTCGGACCCGGGAGCGCATGTACGCCAACCTCATCACGGGGGAGTGCGTGTGGGACCCCCCCGCTGGGGTGCGGCTCAAACGCACCAATGAGAACCAGTGGTGGGAGCTCTTCGACCCCAACACCTCCCGCTTCTACTACTACAATGCCACCACGCAGAGGACGGTGTGGCACCGTCCCCAGAACTGCGACATCATCCCCCTGGCCAAGCTGCAGACCCTGAAGCAGAACACGGAGTCGCCGCGGGCTTCCACGGAAAACAGCCCCGGGAGGAGCAGCAATGTCAGCAGGGAAGGAAGCACCAGCTCGTCGCTGGAGCAGGAGCTGGAGGGCAACGAGAAGGTGCAGGAGCAGCGGTCGAGCCGTCAGTCCAGCCAGTATTCCGTGGTGAAGGAGGAAACGGAAAGGTAAAGGTGGGATGGGTGGGATAAAATTGGGAATTCCCCGATCCTGCTGGTCTCCAGGAGCAAAGAGCAGAGCCCCTTATCCTGCAGGTCTTGGGCAATGCTATTTTATGGATGGTTCCTTCAGCTCGACCCTTCATGGGTCTCCACCGAGTGTGATCCTCCATAAAACAAGGAGGAAAAGGGAAAAACATCAGTAAAAGGTGTTTCTCCACCTTAGGGACAATTTAGATGTTCCCTGCCAAAAGGTCCCCTAAAGGAATAATTTCTTGTCCTTTGAAATTCATTTTTAGGATTGGAAGTTCAGGTTTGGAGCCCGGCGTGGTTTTAAATGATTTCCCTGAATAAGATCTCCCGAAGGAGTTGGGATGATTCATGCCACAGCCACGGCTTGTCCCGCAGGTCTGGGGAGCTCCTGGCAGGGATAATTTCCCTCGGGAAGGAGAAAGGAGTCAGTGCTCAATTCCCAAGGACAACCTTTGGAGACGTTCGTGTTGCCGCTCTGTTGTTTTTTTCGTGGGTTGAAAGCTGCAAATCGCGGAATCATGGAATGGTTTGGGTTGGAAGGAGCCTTACAATCCATCTTGTCCCACCTACTGCCATGGGCAGGGACACGTCCCGCCATCCCAGGTTGCTCCAACCTGACTTGGAACAATTCCAGGGATGGAGCAGCCACAGCCTTTCTGGGCAACCTGAGGCAGGTCATTAATTAATGGATTAATGTCCCTTAATTGATGCCTTTGACCACGTCGAGGACCCAGCCAGGCTGAGGAGACCAAGCAGGGGCAGAATTCCTGTTCCCGACTCCTGCTCCTGACACCTGGCACCCAGAAACTGCGGCTGGGTGGGAACAGGAATTCCCAGCTCAGCAAGTGCTTTCATGTGGGACATCAGAGGAGGCCTCGGCTCCGCACGCTGGGGGAGGTTCCACCTTCCCGAGGTCCCGGAAGAGGCTCTGATGGAATCTCTGAGCATGGGATTGGGGCGTCCTCATGGGGCAGGGGGATTTTGGGGAGGGAGACAGGTTTGGGGTCGTTCGCCGCAGGCGGATGCGGAATCACAGAGTCATGGAATTATGGAATGGTTTGGGGTGGACAGGGCCTTAAAGATCATCGAGTGCCCCCCCCCCTCCATCGGCATGGACACCTCCCGCTATCCCAGGGTGCTCCAAGCCCCTTCCAACCTGGCCTTGGACACTTCCAGGAATGGGGCAGGCACAACTTCTCTGGGAATTCCATTCCAGGGCCTCACCACCCTCACAGGGAAGAATTCCTTCCCAATATCCCATCCAACGCTGCCCTCTGGCAGTGGGAAGCCATTCCCTGTGTCCTGTCCCTTCATCTCTTGTCCCAAGTCCCTCTCCAGCTCTCCTGGAGCCCCTTCAGGCTCTGGAAGGGGCTCTGAGCTCTCCCTGGATCCTTCTCTTCTCCAGGCTGGACATTCCCAGCTCTCCCAGCCTGGCTCCAGAGCAGAGGGGCTCCAGCCCTTGGAGCGTCTCCTTGGTCTCCTCTGGATTTGCTCCAGCAGCTCCACAACCTTCTGCTGTTGGATCCTGGAGCTGAAATCAGAATTCCAGGTGGGCTCTCACCTGAGCGGGTCAAAGGGGCAGAATTCGCCCCCATTTCCCACTGCCCACGCCGTGGGATGAGCCCAGGACACGTGGATGGAGCAGGATCCCATTCCCAAAGTGGCGTGAGGGGTTAACAGGGGTCAAGGGATGGATTTTAAATTCCCTGGGATTTGCTGCAGGAACAGGGGCAGGAGCTTCCTGGGGGAAGGATCATTCCCAAGATCAGGGATCAGGAGCTTCCTGGGAGAAGGATCATTCCCAAGATCGGGGATCAGGAGCCTCCTGGGAGAAGGATCATTCCCAAGCTGGGGGATCAGGAGCCTCCTGGGAGAAGGCTCATTCCCAAGGGGGGATCAGGAGTTTCCGGGGGAAGGGATCATTCCCAAGGTGGGATCAGGAGTTTCCTGGGAGAAGGATCATTTCCAAGGTGGGATCAGGAGTTTCCTGGGGAAAGGATCATTCCCAAGGTGGGATCAGGAGTTTCCTGGGGAAAGGATCATTCCCAAGGTGAGATCAGCAGCTGCCTGGGGAAGGGCCATTCCCAAGGTGAGATCAGCAGCTCCCTGGGGGAAGGGCCATTCCCAAGGTGGGATCAGCAGCTCCCTGGGGGGATTCCCACATTGGATCCAATTCCCCCATGAGATCCAGCAGGGACGCTGCTGCCGGTCACTAATCCTTCGTGTCCTCCACCCACACATTCCCTGTTCCCAGTGCTCAGGCCTGGCAGGGGTATTATGGGATGCAAAAAGCCGCTGGATCAGGTGGGAGGAGGGCCAGACTCTCGAACAGAAAGGTTTAATCCCTGGAAATCTGCTGGAGGAGAAGAGGAGTTCAGCCCTGGGCTGGGTTTGGCCGATGGAAGGTTGTGCGTCCTTGAATCTCCAGGAATTCCAGGTCTTGGCCTTTCCAGGCATTGGGATTGAGTGGATCCCGGGTCTTGGAGCTTTAAAAATGAAATAAAAAATTTTTAAAAATCGGGTGCCACTAGAGGGAGCAGAAATTCCTGCTGACCGGAATTTCTGCCGGCATCCCTTGGAGGTGACAGGGATGAGGCTCATTGGCTCGGCTAAACCAAGGCTGCATCCCACTCTTGATCCTCATATCCTGGCTGGAAAAATTCAGATTCCCTCATTTTCCCCATCCTGGGAGTGTCCAAGGCCAGGTGGGATGTGGCTTGGAGCAACCTGGGATAGTGGAAGTGTCCCTGCCCATGGAAAGGGCTGGAACTGGATCATCTTGAAGGTCACTTCCAACCCAAACCATTCCATGATTCCATGAGTGTTTTCCCAGCTCTTGGTTGCATTTCTCGCAGAAGATCCACAGCTGGGAAGCAGCTCCGGAGGTTTCCTGGTGGAACCTCCCAGTCCGAGTTTTATCCCATGAAGTCTTATTTAAGGATTTCTGGATAAGCTCGGCTCATCCGGTTGGAAAAGGGAATTCGGGATAAGTGGGAACAGTTTTTATTGGAATTCACACCCAGAGCTTCCCTTAAAATTTAGGCTTTAGGAACCAGAGCATCTCCAGGTTTGGCTGGAGATGCTGGAGGCTGCTCCCAGTCCATTCCTCGTATCAGGGATGCATCAGCCCTTGGAATCCGCGGGGAATTTTCTGTTGCCAGGCACCTGGATCCCGCCGGAATCACCTCAAACTTCCACGGTGAGGTGGGATTTGTTCTAATTAGCAGCTGGATCCAGCTTGGGAATCAACCCTGAGATCTCAACAGCAGCTTTGTCCTGGTGGTCAGCAAAGGCAGAGCATTCCCAGCGGGATTTTCCAGCCTTTCCCTGGAGTTTGCCACGCCTGTCTTAAAATGGTGGCATTTCTCCGGAGCGTGACTTGACAGCCGTGAAATCTCGGAGCGGGAACGTCAGCGGGCTTTTGTGTCAGGTCACTGGGATTTTCCAGGCCATCGGGAAGTGTCTGAGGTTGTTGGTCCGTGCAGGGCTTGAAATCCTTGGAGAAGGTTTCAGGCAGGGAAAAAGAAGTCTTTTCCACGGAAAACTCGGCTCTGCCCTTGTTGCTCCAAGGAGGAATTTGAACTGGAAGCTTGAAGGACGAGGAAGTGGATCTTTGACCACCAAGAGTTTTCCATGGACCAAAACACAGGAATCTTGGAATACGAGGGGTCTTTACCCAAATCCCATCTGCTGGGAAGTTGTGCCCAAGTTATTCCTTGGGATTCCCACCTTTTTCTTTGCACATCCCAGTTCCGAAGGCGCCGGGATATTGGAAATTAAATGCAGCATTTAAATCTTCCTGGACTGAGTGTGGCTGAGCTGGAATATCCAAGGGAGACTCCCTTAAAATCCAATCCCTGGAATACACCTGCAGGAGCTTTCTGGGATCAAAAACTCTCCCGCTTGCCAGCAGCAGCCGTTTCCCGACTCCAAAAGATCCCAAAAAAGCAGCTTTGTGGAATAAAAGATGCCTCAAACATATAAAATGTCCAATTTGAGTGTCCCAAAATTTCTCCTTGGAATTGCCTCCGTTTATTTCCTTTCCCGGAAGGCGCTGGGAAGAACCTGCCGTGCCCAGGTTTGGAAAACAGGTGGATCAGTGACATAAATCTCCGCAGCATCTGCTGCCCGAGGATTTTCCAGGTCCCTGCAGGGATTCCCAGCCTTCCTCCAAGACGAGAAGGAAGAGAAACCGAGGGCTTGGAGTTGCTCTGGAAAACGGCGCGGAAGGACAGGGGTATGGAGAGGATCCCCAAGGCCTTCCTTCCCAATGTCCTGCCTCCAGCAGGAGCTTAAGGCATGGAATTCCAGGCATTTCTTCACCCAAATGTTGGATTTTCCCAGCTGGATGACATCTCCTGGTGTGAGGAACAAGCTGGGTCCAGCCTGGAGAAGAGAAGGATCCAGGGAGACCTTGGAGCTCCTTCCAGTGCCCAAAGGGGCTCCAGGAGAGCTGGACAGGGACTTGGGACAAGGGATGGAGGGACAGGACACAGGGAATGGCTTCCCACTGCCAGAGGGCAGGGATAGGTGGGATTTTGGGAAAGAATTCTTCCCTGTGAGGGTGGTGAGGCCCTGGAATGGAATTCCCGGAGAATCTGTGGCTGCCCCATCCCTGGAAGTGTCCAAGGCCACGTTGGAACCCCCTGGAATAGTGGGAGCTGTCCCTGCCCATGGCAAGGGATGGAGCCGGATGGGATTTTCCCTTCCAACCCAAACCATGGGTTTGATCGTTTGACAAAGTTTTTCCATGAAATTTCCACGATTTGATGAATTTTTTGCTCCTCTACCGGAGCAAAAAAATGAAAGAAGTAAATTTCTTTAAGCCTGGAATTGTTGATCCTCTTGAAGCTCCCACCCGGATCTGGATCAACCCTAAAAAAACTGCGTCATCCCTCCCATCCCTTAAGGACAAAGAGGATGGTCTGGAATTTCTCCATCTTTCCAGTCCCCAGTGCTATGGGAACCTCATCCCATTCCCAGACCACAGCATTCCACTGCAAATCCTTCTCTTCCTGATGTTTTATCCACGGAGTGGATGGGCAGAGCAGGAGGTTGGGGCACTGACGTCCCCCTGGCTCCGGTGGCCGGGAAAACCACCACGGGCTCTTCCTGCCCTCAGAGGAATCCCAATCCCTGCTGCCAGCCCAGGGAAGGGAATATTGCAGGGAATTCTTGGAATTATTGAAATTCAGACTTTTTTTTCTCCCTTTTATTCGCTGCCTGTGGCAGCAAATCCCTGCTTTTCCCAGTTCAATCCCCCTTGGACACCTTCCACTATCCCAGGTTGCTCCAAGCTCCATCCAACCTGGCCTTGGACACTTCCAGGGGTGGAGCAACCACAGCTTCCCTGGGAATTCCGTTCCGGTGTTTGTTTGCTTTCCTTTTTCCCATTTTCACCCCTTTTGGACACACGTCGCACAATCCGAGGATTCGTGTCCTCAGGACGTGGAATTATCTCCTCTTTCTTCCCTCCCGGAATCCACGACAAGGAGCTGAATCCATCCCAGCTGAGTTGTTCTGAAGATTTTTTTTTAATTTAAGGATCACCAGAAAATTCCCTGGGTTCAGACTCTTCCCCTGGTTCCATGAGATCCTCTATTTCCCAAACCGTGAGGCAGGATGTTGGGAAGGATCTCAAATTCAGTCTTCCAATGGTTTTTTTGTGGAGTTTTAGCCCTGGTTTTGATTTATTCCCACTCATTTCATGGCAAAAATCCAGCTCGTGCTCCGAGTGACACCAGATGTCCCTGTCCATGGCAAAGGGGTCGGAATTCCGTGGTCTTTGAGGTCCCTTCCAACGGTTCTGGTTGCTCCAAACCCCATCCAACCTGGCCTCGGAGACTTCCAGGGATGGGGCATTGCCGGAGCATGGCAGATGTCTTTGATAGGATCTCCCAGCATTCCCAAATTTATCCAAATACTTGATTTCCCCCCACGGGAGATTTTCTTACTCCAAAATTCCTTCGGCTTCAAATTCCTTCCCCCTTTCCCAATACTGGGGGTGCTCGGACACTGCCAGGCCTCATCCCACCCATTTGGGTGAGTTTTCCATGGAGTTGTTAAGGTTGGAAAAGACTTCCAAGATCCTTGAGTCCATTTTCCAGGCTCAACGGATGCCAGAGGCTCCTTCCTTAACTCAATTCCCTGCCGTGATCCTTGAGTTTATTGAGATCATGAATCTCCTGGGGGATGAACCATCCAAGGAAACACGCGGATATTTGGGGACAACCAGTGGAAAACACATTCCCAGCATAACCCAAACAAGACTGAACTCCCCTTCCTCATTCCATCCTCAAATATTTCCCAGAAAAACACTCGTATCCGGCGTTTCTCCCTCCGAGCCGGGGTGGAAATGGGGGGCGAAGCTTTTTAATATCCTTTCCTTGAATTCCCTGCTTCCCGTTGCGAAACGCGGCTCCGGATTAGACGGATATTTGCCTAATTCCTCCGAGCGCTTGCGTCGGCCGCCGGCCCCAAAATTCCGGTTACATAACTCCAAAGAAAACCATCTTTGAAGTTTTATTGGAAGCGGGGGCTGTAATTAAGAGTATGAAGCCTTGCAGGGCAGTGATTAAAGCCGAGGATTAGGAGCCGGGATTTCATTTCTATTCCTGGCTTTGCCATGGAGCTGAGCTATTTTCAGGCCACTCACTTTCCCTGATTTTCCAAAAGCTGTGGAATTGGTGCCACTTCCTGTTCCAGGCAGGGAAATTAAAAAAAAAAACCTGCTGGGTTTATTGATTTTGTAAAAAAAATTCATTAGGTTTTGTTGTTCTGCCAGAGGTTCCCAGGATAAAGCTGCCAGGAATAAATTTGTGTCCATGCTGGAGGCTTTGTAATCCGTGGTTTAGGGAAAATTATCAAGGGAAAATCAACTTTATTAGTGGAAAATCACCTTTTTCATTGGAAAATCACACTTATTCACAGCAAATCATCTTTATTAATAGAAAATCATCTTTAGTAATGGAAAATCACCTTTAATAGTGGAAAATCACCTTAATTATTGGAAAATCACCTTAATTACTGGGAAACCACCTTTTTTATTGCAAAATCACACTTATTAATGGAAAATCATCGTTAGTAATGGAAAATCACCTTAATTATTGGAAAATCACCTTAATTACTGGGAAATCACCTTTTTTATTGTAAAATCACACTTATTAATGGAAAATCGTCGTTAGTAATGGAAAATCACCTTTTTTATTGGAAAATCAGTTTTGTCATTGGAAAATCACCTTTATTCATGGAAAATCATCTTATTAATAGAAAATCACCTTTTTATTGGAAAATCACCTTTATTCATGGAAAATCATCTTTATTAATGGAAAATCACTTTTGTTATTGGAAAATCACCCTTATTAATGGAAAATCACCTTTTTCAGTGGAAAAATCATCTTTTTCAGTGGAAAAATCACCTTTATTCACGGAAAATCACCTTCAAAGTGTCCCGGAAAGGCTTTGGATGTATCCCTCATCCTAGTGTCCGGGTTGGGACATTGGAATCCAGAACGGGACACGACCTGATGGATAAAACCTGGATGGTCCAGCTCGGAGGGTGGTGGTTAAAGGTTCATTCCCAATCCAATGGTTGGCTCCTCCCAGGCCCATCCCGGCTCCTCTCCCGATCCATGTCCTTATCAATAATCTGTGGAGCAGACAGGAGTCACCCTCGTCTCCAGACAAGCTCGAGGGCAGGGCTGGAGCTCAGAGGGATCCTATGGATTGAGGAAAGGTTGGGAAGAGCTTCCTGAAGCTCAGCAAGGCCAGGTGTAGCCACGGGATGGACAAACCGGTTGCCACCCGAGGATCCAGGAATCCTGGGAAGCGTTATCCCAAGTGCAGGTGAGCAAGGGAAGCTGGGAACGCCTTGGTGGGTCCAGGGAAGGTTTAATCCTCGTTTGACCACAACTGGACAACCTCGGGTGGTTCTGGGTTATCCGAAGCCTGATAAACCTGGGAGAATCCAGTGGGGAATCACCAGTATGGCGAGGCTGGAGCACAGGAAGTGTGAGGAGAGAATGAGGGAGCTGGGCTGGCTTTGCCCAGAGAAGGATTTTGGGGAGACCTCAGGACACTCTTCCAAACCCAAAGCCGGGTTTCCAAACAAGTTGGGTTTTTGGTTGGAACTGTTTTTGCTTCCTGTGATCAGCTCCGTGTGATTTTATCCATCGGGATTTCCGGGACGCAATCTGGTGCCTGTAGCCGCGTGTTTGTGGAAGCCCTTGATGCCCGCTTTGGAAATTGATTTGGGTTGAGCTTTCCAGATTATCCCAGTTGTTCCAGGTTGGCCAAGGCCGGATTGGGTGGGAATGTCCAGCTTGAGGACGCAAACTGGGTCAAGGTGGATATTGCAGAAAGGACCCTAAACATGGAATGGTTTGGCTTGGAAGGGACCTCAAAACCACCCAGTTCCCCCTTTCCGTGGGCAGGGCCACCCTCCCCTATCCCAGGTTGCTCCGATCCCCGTCCAACCTGGCCTTGAATATTCCGGGGACGGAGCATCCACAGATTCTCCTGTGCCAGTGTTTCACCACCCTCATTGTAAAATTCCTCCTTCAGTCCAATGGATCTGTTAGTCAGACAAAAATCCATAAGGATTTGGCTTAAAAACCTTGGAAAAACAGCTGGAGGGGGGCAGGCCAAGGGTAGGGGCCACGCTCCGTCGCATCCCTGCCTGTGGGAAGCCGGGATAGCAGGAATCCAGCAGTGCCGCTGCTTAAATATTAACCAGGAATTAACCGGGAATCCTGCCTCCAGCTCTCCGGCAATTCCACGCCCGCCGCTTCCAGAGGCTGCTCATTAACGCTGGAACCTCAGCCGGTGGCTTTTAATGATTCCCAAAAACTCTCCTCATCCCAGAAAAGCAAGCGCAGCCGGCTCGGCCACCCCTGGGAATGTGCAACCACCGCTCCGTCCTCCCGCGGATCCCTGCGGAGATTCCCTGCCCGGCTCCCACCGCGCTGCCTCCAGTCCGAATCTTCGGGATGGACTCGCTCATCCATCAATTCCGTCTGCGGAGAAACCTCACTGGAGACAGTACAGAGGAAGCCTGGAGTTCGTTTGGACAGGGATAATTAACGCTGATGGGAAGCGGAACAGCGGGAGAAAGGACGGATGAAAACCAAGCCGTGGCTCTGATGGATTTGGAAGGTCTTGGAACTCCGAAAAGCTCCAAGCAAAACCACCAGTCCTTGGGCTCGGCTGAAATAAAGGATGGAGGAGCATGTGGAGCTTGATCCTGGCACCTGGAACGGAAACCTGGGATCTGGAGGAGTGAGAATTCCCTTCTGGAGGGGTGTGGACCTTGCTGATGGCAGTGGGAGGAGCTGTTGGTCCATTCCACGCGGCCGCAGGGAATTCTGGCATCCGTTGGGTTTGATGGTCCGGTTTTGGCCGTGACCTGATTCCAGTGGCGTTTTTAGGAGGAAAAACCAATATTCCCACCAGACTTTCCCCTGGGATGCTGCTGTACGGGATGGGGGGGTGGAGTGCTGGGAAGCAGATCCGTAGGGAAGGACCTTAAACAACTCCTTGAACTCTCCTGGAATCACGGAATGGTTTGGAAGGGACCTTAAAGCCCATCCAGTTCCCCCCCCTGCCATGGGCAGGGACACCTCCCACTATCCCAGGTTGCTCCAAGCCCCGTCCAGCCTGGCCTCAGACACTTCCAGGGTTGGATTTGGGATCCATCTGGATTCCGCTATGGATCTGGGGATCCATCTGAATTCCACCATGGATTTGGGTACAGCACCGGCATCAGAGGTGATGCCTTTCCCTTGGGAATCCTGGAGGAGGAGGAGGAAATCCATTCACATGCACTGGAGAGGAAAAGGGGATTAAGCAATTCCACACAGTCATAATTCCAGGGCTAAATCCCATTTAAATTAGCTTTGACAGAAGCTTAATTTTATTGCGTCTTGCTCAACTCCAATTTTGGAGCTCTATCCTATTAGGAAGATTTGTTTCTTTTCCCTCTTTTTTTATCCCAACACCAACATCAGATCCGAATTTTATTAACGAGAGAGTCTTAACACGGAGATGGGAGGGCTTTTAAGGCTGGGTTTTTTTGGAAAACTGCTTGGAATGAAGTTATTCCTCCAGATATTTTCTGATCATTTGCTCCGTGTTTTCCGAATGGGGCCGATTCCCAGCACATTCTGGCCGGGAAGGGCTGTCGAGGCAAAAATAAACCTTTTTCTGTGCTCATTGGCAGTGGGGATGGATAATATTGGAAAGGCAATGATCAATACCTGGTTTTGTGCCTTTTTGGGAAGTGTTGGAGGGTCTTGGCGTGGATTCACAGCCATCGGGAAAGCGTGGAGCCAAAAACATGGATCAGGAGTGGGTTTGATCCTACAGGAGAGGCTTTAAGTCCTTCTCGAATCCCAAAAAATCCTTCTTAGACTCCAAGTCCATGCTGAATTCCCAAGTCTTCACTGAACCCCATCAGGTCCAAAAATCAGCTTGGAAATTCCATCCTGCACTTCCAGATGGTTGTTTTCCCACGTTTTTCCAAGTGTGGTGTCTCTTGGAGTGGGTTGGTGGTGTGACCTTCTCCATCTTCTGGGAACAAGAGCTCTGCAGGCTCAGATTTAGATGGAAATGTGGCAAAAAGGGCTTTTTTGGGATTCGCCTCTTCCCGCTTTGGCTCTGACCGTCCGAGGTTGTTGAAGAGCAGGAGCAACGTCGAGGCACTCGGAAGGGTGGGATGAAGCCGGGAGATGTTTGGGACCTTCTCAGATGTTTTAAGGGAAAATTTGGTCTTTGAAGGGTTGGACATGAACCTGGAGACCACGGCCATGGGTGGTTTGGTCATCCTCTGGCCAACAACTCCAACAATCAATGACTCCAAGCTCGAGCAGGTCCCGGGAGCAGACCCAGGACAGGTGGATCCCATCCCGGTGGGATTCATCTCCATTAATCTGAGAGGAGACGTTGATGTTTCTGTCGGTAACCCCCCGTTCACCATTCCTGTTTTCCAGTTCATCGCCTTCCGGAGTGTTTGAGAAGGAATACGACATTTATCGGGATTACAGCGTGGAAGGACAACTCCTCCACTACAGGTAGGAGGAATTTCCCTCCGGGATCGGGGTTGGGATGGGTGGTGGTGAGGGACAGTGGGGCACTGGATGTCACCGATGTTTTATTCCCGCTCTTCCGATCCTTCTCCTCATCCCTTCCCTTCATGTGTTGCCTTCAGGTCCTTGTGGAACTCCAAAAGTCCTCAATGAACCCCGAAAGTCCTCAAGGAACCCCAAAAGTCCTTCTTGAACCCTACTAAGTTCTTCTTGGATCCCAAATCCTCAAGGAACCCCAAAATTCTCACTGAACCCCACCACATCCTTGCTGAGCCCCAAAAATCCTCACTGAACCTCCCAAAACCCTCCCTGAACCCCAAAAGTCCTCATTGAACCCCACCAAGTCCTTCTTGAGCCCCAAAAATTCTCAATGAACCCCAAAAGTCTTCATTGAACCCCACCAAGTCCTTCTTGAGCCCCAAAAATCCTC
>VWPU01010982.1:61903-78286 GCA_013398955.1 Callaeas wilsoni
GGGGGGGGGGGGGCGCGATACCTGCTGGTGTGGGGTGGGGGTGCATCTCTCCAGAAAAAAACAACGGGAAGCAAAGGAATTCCTGGATGAGGGAGCCGGGTTGCTCACGGAGCGCACGGAACCCGGAGATTTCCCCTCTCCCCTCCGTTGTTGACTTCCCAAAAGTTGGAAGAAAGATCAAGGAGGAGGCATTGGAAGGAGATTTAGGAGAACACGGAAAAATCCTGCCCTAAACCGGACGGAAATTATGTGGAAATCTTACAAATTTCCGACGAAATTGATTTCCCTGATAGAAGATTCAGAGGGAGTTGGGAAGCAGTTTGTCGTGGAAATGTACGGCGTCGGTAAAATCTTCCCCACGCGGAGAAAACAGCAGGGAGAACCCGGTGCCAAGGCAGAAATAACAGGAATACTTGGAATTTCTGCCGGATGCCCCGTGCCAGGAAGGCGGCCGGGGCTCGCTCTCCGCTCCAGCATCCCTTGAATTTCTTGGAGCGGCCGCGCCGCTGGTGGGCAGCGATTTAAGCACAAAAAGGCCCTTTTTGGGATTCTTTTTGTGGGCAGAAAATTCCATTTATTCCGTGGCGGAGCTTTTTGGGGGTGGGGGGTATTTAGCCATAATCCATGGAGCTTTCAGGAATATTGCTTCCTGTTATTTAATATTTGGATTGAAAGCTCGGCCCGGACGAGGTGATTTGACGGAAGCGCCGCTGCTCCGTTGGGGATTTTCATTCAGGTCCGCTGCTGCCAGATGCCACGGGCTGGAATATTAATGCCAGCTGCAAAGCTGGGAATTAAGCGGCCGTTTCACCTGGTTTGAGTGAAAACACCTGGATTTAGGAGGGATTTGTGTTCGGGCGGGGGTGGGGAAAAAGTGGAAACGTGGATTTCGGCAGGGAACTTGCGGACCATCTCATTCCAACCCCTTTCCATGGGCTGGGGCACCTTCCACTATCCCAGGTTTCTCCCAAGCCCCATCCAAGCTGGACTTGGACACTTCCAGGGATGGGGCAGCCGCAGATTCTGGGAATTCCAGTCCATCCCCTCATCACCCTCACAGGGAGGAATTTTTTCCTAATATCCCATCTATCCTCGCCCTCTGGCAGTGGGAAGCCATTCCCTGTGTCCTGTCCCTCCATCCCTTGTCCCAAGTCCCTCTCCAGCTCTCCTGGAGCCCCTTTAGGCACTGGAAGGTGCTCCAAGGTCTCCCTGGATCCTTGGCTTCTCCAGGCTGGACATTCCCAGCTCTCCCAGCCTCTCTCCAACCCTTGGAGCAGCTCCACGGCCTCTTCTGGACTTGCTCCAGCAGCTCCACATCCTTCTGATGTTGGATCCCAGAGCTGGATGTGCGAAGCTTTTCCCCCTTGGACATGGCTGGAGTTTGAATTCCTTGTCTGTGGGCAATTAAAAAAGTGGGAAAAGGAGAATCAGGAAGCAGAGGGGCAATGAGGACGTGGCTCAGAAGCAGACCTTGGCTCCAAGAAGAGGATGTGATCCATCACTCCATGGCTTCCAAAACCATCTCCCGAGGGTCGGGAACATTGTTTGAGGATGATGAAGAAACCCAAACGCAGCCGGTGCTGACGGCAGAATTCCCGGCACGAGCGGCTCTGGGTGGGATGTGCTGCCTGGATCTTCTAGGAATTCTCTCTGGCTCTTTTCTTTTCTTTCCTCACAATTTTTTGGGATCTGTGTGTAAAAATCAAGTTATTATTGAGGATTAAAAACCTCCAGGTCTTCCAGAAGAAGCAGGGAATAATCCGAGATTTCTGTGTGTGGTTTGAGCAAGAAAAGCAGATTTTTCAGGAGCGGAGCAAGGTTGGAAAGNTCTGATGTTGGATCCCAGAGCTGGATGTGCGAAGCTTTTCCCCCTTGGACATGGCTGGAGTTTGAATTCCTTGTCTGTGGGCAATTAAAAAAGTGGGAAAAGGAGAATCAGGAAGCAGAGGGGCAATGAGGACGTGGCTCAGAAGCAGACCTTGGCTCCAAGAAGAGGATGTGATCCATCACTCCATGGCTTCCAAAACCATCTCCCGAGGGTCGGGAACATTGTTTGAGGATGATGAAGAAACCCAAACGCAGCCGGTGCTGACGGCAGAATTCCCGGCACGAGCGGCTCTGGGTGGGATGTGCTGCCTGGATCTTCTGGGAATCCTCTCTGGCTCTTTTCTTTCCTCACAATTTTTTGGGATCTGTGTGTAAAAATCAGGTTATTATTGAGGATTAAAAACCTCTAGGTCTTCCAGAAGAAACAGGGAATAATCCGAGATCTCTGTGTGTGGTTTGAGCAAGAAAAGCAGATTTTTCAGGAGCAGAACAAGGTTGGAAAGGCCTTGGAACAACACAGGATAGTGGAAGGTGTCCCGGCCCATGGCTGGGGAGTGGAACTGGAGGAGCTTTAAGGCCCCTTCCAACCCAAACCATTCCATGAATCCACAATTTTGTGGTCGTGGAGGGAATTGTGAGGGTCTGGAAGGGCTCCATGAGGGGTTGAGATCCATCAAACCAGGATGGAGGAACCCAAACTCATCCAGGTCTTTGACAGCAGGAAGTTGGCAGGAGGCTCAAGTCCCCAGGAGCTCCAAAGGCGCTTCCAAAGGTGGAAAAGGAAGGAATAAATCGTTCCCAAATCCCTTGGAGCAAGGACAAAGTCATGGGCAAACAAGGAGCAGGGTCCTGAGATACTGGAGCCTCCTGCAGGGAATTGTTTGTGGCTTTTTGCGGGAGTTTTTCCCTCAAAACTCAGTCATCGAACTGACTCCACCTTTTCCTGGAGGACAGAAGGGACAAATGGCTGGGAATAAATGAGAATTGGAGGGGGATGAACTGGGAGAGCAGACGGTGCCTCCGGCATCTTCTGTTCCAGCGTGGGATTGGTGACAGGATGTGCTTCCCTGTGCCTTGGGAACAGCCAATTCCAGCGCGGATCCCTCCTGTGAGCCAGGCAGCTCCACAGAATCAATCTTTGCTCCTCCTCCTGAGTGTCCCCTGCCCGGGTGGCCTTTCCCGAGAACTTGGAACAGGGATGAAAATCCGCTGTGCCAGGGAAGAATTCCTCACGGGAGAATTCCTTCCCAGTATCCAATCTCAGGGCAGGGACACCTTCCGCTATCCCAAGTGGCTCCAAGGCCTGGTCCAGCCTGGCCTTGGACACTTCCAGGGCTCCAGGGGCAGCCACAGCTTCTCTGGGAATTCCATTCCAGGGCCTCACCACCCTCACAGCCAAAAATTCCGTCCCATTATCCCATCCAACGCTGCCCTCTGGCAGTGGGAAGCCATTCCCTGTGTCCTTTCAATCCATGCCTTGTCCAGTATCCAACCCCACCCAACCCCTCACATCACCGTGCTCTCCGCTCTTGGGGTGCTTGGGAATATCCATCCTCTGGGCTCCGCGGTGGTTTGGGGGGGTTTGGAATTCTGAACCCCCTGTGGTGTTTCTCCCCACAGGACCTCATCCCTCCGATGGAACGCCGGCACCAAGGAGCGGATGCTGATCAAGGTGACGGATCGGGAGCCCAGCTTCCTCCTCCACCAAGGCAACGGCTACGCCCCCGAAAACCAACCGGGCTCCCGCTCCCGCCGGCCCTCGGGCGGCCAACAGTCGCCCAACCTCCAAACCTTCTCCTCCGACACCGACAACTCCGTGTTCTTCCCGGAGAGGAAGCAGTCGCCCTTCCTGAAGAGGGCTGAGCACGTGGGCAGCTGCTCGCCGCTGCTGGGCCGGGGCGATTCCTTTTGCTCGCCGCTCCAAGCCCAGCACCGCAAACATTCCAGCGAATCCCAGCCGTCGTCGCCCCGCTACGCCTACGAGCCCCCGCTCTACGAGGAGCCCCCCATGGAATACCAGGCTCCCATCTACGACGAGCCCCCCGTGGACATGCAGTACGAAGCCAGCGGGAGCTACAAGGCCGGATCGCCGCAGAAATCGCCCATCCGGAAGCCTCACCCTTTCCTTCAGTCGCCCAAGCAAGGCTCCAACTCGCCCTACCAGCAGTTGGTGCTCACCAAGCAGAAGTGTCCCGACCGCTTCATGAGCCTGGAATACAGCCCCGCCGGCAAGGAATACGTCAGGCAGTTGGTCTACGTGGAGCAGTCGGGCTCCAGCCCCAAGATGAAGACGGGCTTGAGGCACAAATATTCCCCCAATCCCATCGGCGGCTCCTACTCGCTGCAGCACAGCCCCTGCCTGGTGCGGGACCAACGCCTGGAGATCAAATCGGGCGACTACAGCAGCATGGAGGGACCCGACTTCTGCCCCGGCCCGACGGGAGCCCAGGTGGCCCAGGGCGAGGACTCCATGTCGTGGTCCAGCCAGCAGGACACCTTGTCCTCCACCGGTTACTCGCCCTCCACCAGGAAGAGGAAAAGCCGGAAGCCTTCGGTGACCCACGACGCCAACGCCTCCTCCACGGACGGCTCAGGGGACCGGGAGGTGTTGGGCGAGCTGGGTGAGGAACGAGCCACGCCGGGACCCAACAGGTCCCCGATGAACCGGACGGAGAGCAAGGCGGCGGAGGCGGAGGCGGCACGGGGCTTCCCGGAGCCTTTCCTGGCGCAGGCGCGCCTGGCTTGGGAAGCGCAGCAGGCCCACTACCACATGAAGCAACGGAGCAGCTGGGATTCGCAAAAGGACGGTTCGGGCTACGAGAGTGACGGCGCCCTCCCGCTGCCCATGCCGGGCCCCGTGGTGCGAGCCTTCAGCGAGGACGAGGCGTTGGCGCAGCAGGAGAACAAGCACTGGAAGAGGAACACCTTCGAGAAGCTGGGCTTCCCCCAGATCCTGCTGGAGAAGAGCGTCTCCGTCCAGACCAACCTGGCCTCCCCCGAGCCCTACCTGCATCCATCTCAGGTAACGCCCTTGGGAATGTTCTTGGTTTTGGGGGGCTTCTCCTGTGCCCTTTGAGGTCAGTCCTGGTTAAAGCTTCTCCTCCTCCAGTGTGGATCCAGTGGGATGGTCCCTGGGGTGATCCCACATCGGGATTGGGCACGGGCACCTCTGTGCCATGGCAGCCTCAGCTCCGTGCCGTGGCTTCTCCTGCCTCAGTGGGGGGCAGCTCCTGGATCCACTCAGCTCCCGGGGGATTCCTGAGTGCCCATCCCTGGCTGATCCCTCAGGGAAGTTGGTCCTTGGCAAGGTGGCGTCTCAAAACCTTGGGATGAAAGAGCCACCAGTTTTCCAGGATTTGCTTCCCAGAGTTGTGGGCTGCCTGTTCCCTCCCTGGAACTGAGCTGCCCCAGTCCTGGAGATCCCTCCGGCCCCAAATTCCCATTCCAGAGGAGCCCCTGGGGCTCTGACCTGGAATTGCTGAAGCTGGTGCATCCCATGTGCCCAGATTCCAGCCCATCCAATGTTTCCCTGGTTTTTGGATGTCCTCCATCACGTTCTGGATGTCCTCCATCAGTCCGTTCCCCTCCAGGGAAAGGCAGCGAAAGGCTATCAGGGCTTTCAAAAAACGGGTGATGATGCCACGTGCGGGGATAAATCCCACCTGGAAAACTGCCTGGAAGATGGAGCGTCAGCAAATGGACCTGGGAAACAGCAAATCATCTGCAAAATGCCTTTTTGCCCATGGGAATGTGGAAGGAAACCGGTGGAGCATCGCATCCAAAGGCAGCAGAAGAAAATTCCCGAGACACAGGTGTCCCCAAGGACTTGGTGCTCCACGAGGAGGTTCAAACCCAAAACCGGAGTGCTCCAGGTCCCCTTTGGATGCTCACATTGGCCAGGAGAAAAAGCTGCCACCATTAGCCAGCCTACACCTTCGGCGTGGAGCTTGGGATGTGGTGGTAATCTTCTCCACTCCCTGGAGGTTTCTGTCCAGGTGGCCCCATCTGATGTTGTCCTCGACCTCAGGGACATCAAGGTGATGGGACACTGGCACCAGTTTCCCAGAGAAGCTGTGGCTGCCCATCCCTGGAAGTGTCCAAGGCCAGGTTGGATGGGGTTTGGAGCAACCTGGGATCATGGAAGGTGTCCCTGGCCATTGGAACAGGATGATCTCGAAGGTCCCTTCCAACCCAAACCCTTCCATGGTCATGGCTGTGATTGTCACCAATGGAGTGTCCTCACGCTGAGGTGCATCCAAGCCCCATCCACGTGGCTCCAGGACCTTCTCCCTCGAGGATGCCGTAATTCCTGAGGTGACATGGTGGTCACCCCGTGGGACAGACAGGAGATCACAGCCATTGCCATTGACGTTTATCCCCTTCTTGTAGGCATCCCCCAAGTTCATTTAGGTGCTAATTAGAGCTAATTAGGGCTGTAGTTAATTTCCTATTGGCTTTGGCAGCAGGGGATCCATCACATTTCACTTCCGGTGTCACTCTCTGACCTGACCAGCTGTCCTTGGCTGGAGAAGGTTGATGTCCCCAACCTGTGTGGTCCTTTCCTTCTCCCTGGGTGTTCTTGGTGTACAACGTGGCTCTGGTCCAGCCCATGGACCAGTTTTTGGAAGAGCCACAACAGCTGCCAAGTGAGATCCTTTTGAGCATCTTCTGCATCTTCTTCTACCCAGAAGGCTCCATGGGCCTTCAGCTGACCAGCAGGTTGGAGGACACAGGAGGACCTTTGGGGTGATGTGGCCTCCGCAGGGACAGCAGGGCTGGGTCCCTCCAGGGGTGAAGCTCCCATGTCCCCATCCCCTGTCCCTGCCATCATCACCACGGTCAGGATGGGAGCGGAGCGATGTCGATGTGAAGAGATCTCGACATTGGAACAGGACAAGTTGTTGAAGAGACAGGAAACTTGACTCGTTTGGAGAAGGAGAAGCTCAATCACCTGCCAGCAGCTCTGGTGGCTCTTTTGGGCTTCCTTGTCCCCTTCTGGATTTTCCACCTCCTGGGTCTTTCCGCCATCTGCTTTTCTTCCTCTGTTCCTCATCTAAAGCCCAACCCCGAGTCCGTGGCAGCACTGGAGTCACCTTGTCCATGGACCCTGCTCAGGGCCACCAAGCTCCGTCACACAAGGTGGGCACAGCGGTGTCACCTCTGGATGGCGTGGCATGTCCTTCCCTGCCATGGGTCACGTCCCCAGGGCCACCAAACCCAGGTGGCGCTGGATGTTGCAAGAGAGATGATGAAGCCACCTTGGCTCGCTGCAGCACCACAGAATTGTCCATCCCAATTGTCCTTGTTTGCCTCCTCCATGCTGGTCACCAGCTGTTGGGGTGTCCCTCCACCTCCCGGGGTGACATCCACAAGCTGTGCTGGTTCCAGCAGGAGGAGGACACTGGTCCGCAGAGCTCCTCTGGGTCCTTCCCAGTTGGATGCTCTGAGGAGGTCAAGGTTAAATGCTGAGCATCTCCTGTCCCTTGGGATGTGCAGAAGGACCATCCGCATTGCTCATGGCTTGGAAGAGCCACCAGCCTCCTCCTGTGGCTGCTGGAGAACCACCCTTGAAGGTGATTTCGGGCACGGGGGGTTTCCTGGGGGGCTGTTAAAGGCGGGTGTGTCCCCAGAGGATGGGTGGAACCCAAAGCCACCCACCCTTTGTTTGCCCCACGTTGCCACCAGCTTCTTCTGTCCGTGACTCCAATGACCAAGTGTGAAGAGAGTCCAGCATGTCACCTATCCCCACCGGTCCCCTCCCTCCTGGTGCCAGTCAGTGCCACAGCCCACCCTGGCTGCTGGCACCGGCTCAGCTCCACTTGGCCATGACGGGATTGAGGAGAAGCTCCTTGGAAAGGATGTGGTTTATGGGAAGACCTCTGAATGCTTCAACGGTTGGTTGGTTGGTTGGTTAGTTGCTTGATTGATTGGTTTATTGGTTGGTTGGTTCATTGGTTCATTGGTTTGTTGTCTGGTCAGTCAGTTCATTGGCTGGTTGATTGATTGATTGATTGATTTCTTGGTTTGTTGGCTGGCCAGCTGGTTGGTTGGTTGATTGATTGATTGATTGATTGATTTGTTTGTTGGATCAATTAATTGGTTGGTTGGTTGGTTTGTCTGTTCATTTCTCCAGTGGTCAGTTGATTGATTGGTTTGTTGACTGATTTATTGGTTGGACGATTCGTTGGTTGGTTGATTGATCATTTTGCTGGTTGGTTTCTTCATTGATTGGTTGATTGATTGGTTCATTCGGTTATTGGCTGGTCAGTTGCTTTGTTGGTTAGTTGGTTCATTGATTGATTGATTGATTGATTTGTTGGATCAATGAATTGGTTGGTTAGTTCAATGGTTCATGCATTGCTTGGTGGGTCTGTTGGTTTCTCCACTGGTCAGTGGGTTGATTGGTTGATTGATCAGTTTGTTGGCTGATTTATTGGTTAGATGAGTGATTGATTGATTGATTGGTTTGGTGCTTGCTTGCTTGCTTGCTTGATTGATTTTTTTTGGCTGATTTGTTGGTTGGATGATTGATTGGTTGGTTGGTTCATTGCTCGGTTCATTGCTTGGTTGATTGATCAGTTTGTTGCTTGGTTGCTTGATTGTTTTATTGATTGGTTCAATGATTGGTTGGTTCATTGGTTTTTTCATTGGTTGCCTTATTGATTGGTTTGTTGGTCTATTGATTTCTTGGTTGGTTCATTGGTTGGTTGATTGATTTGTTGGTTGGTTGGTTGATTGCTTGGTTGATTGGTTTGTTGGTTGGTTGATTGATTGGTTTACTGGCTGGTTGTTTCTTCGGTTGATTTCTTGGTTGGTTCATTGGTTGATTGATTGATTGATTGGTTTGTTGATTGGTTGGTTCATTGGTTGATTGATCCGTTTGTTGGTTGNAATGGTTCATGCATTGCTTGGTGGGTCTGTTGGTTTCTCCACTGGTCAGTGGGTTGATTGGTTGATTGATCAGTTTGTTGGCTGATTTATTGGTTAGATGAGTGATTGATTGATTGATTGGTTTGGTGCTTGCTTGCTTGCTTGGTTGGTTGATTGATTGATTTTTTTGGCTGATTTATTGGTTGGATGATTGGTTGGTTGGTTCATTGCTTGGTTGATTGATCAGTTTGTTGCTTGGTTGCTTGATTGTTTTATTGATTGGTTCAATGATTGGTTGGTTCATTGGTTTTTTCATTGGTTGCCTTATTGGTTGGTTTGTTGGTCTATTGATTTCTTGGTTGGTTCATTGGTTGGTTGATTGATTTATTGATTGGTTGGTTGGTTCATTGGTTGATTGCTTGGTTGATTGATCCGTTTGTTGGTTGATTGATTGGTTTACTGGCTGGTTGTTTCATTGGTTGCTTTGTTGGCTGATTGGTTTGTTGATTGATCAGTTTGTTGGTTCGTTGGTTCAGTCATTATCGGTTGGTTCATTGGTTGATTGATTGATTGGTTTGTTGGTTGGTTGGTTGGTTGATTAATCAGTTTGTTGGTTCGTTGGTTCATTCATTGATCGGTTGGTTGGTTCATTGGTTTATGGGTTGGTTGATCATCTTTTTGATCTGTTGGTTTCTTGGTTGGTTGATTGATTGATCGATCGATTGATCGATCGATCGGTTGATCGTTCCGTCAGCGCTCCCATCCCACCAGCACCGCTGACCTGTCCGCCTGTTGTCCCCCAGTCCGAGGACCTCGGTGCCTGCGCCCAGTTCGAGAGCAGCCGGCAGACCCGGAACATGATGCCGAGCGCCAGCTGCGTCTTCCCCACCTTCAACCTGCGCAAGCCCTCCTCGGAGACGGACATTGAGAACTGGGCCTCCAAGCACTTCAACAAGCACACCCAAGGGCTCTTCCGACGGAAGGTCTCCATCGCCAACATGCTGGCCTGGAGCAGCGAATCCATCAAGAAACCCATGATCATGACCAACGACCGCAACGTCAAGAAGGAGGCGTGCGAGATCTTCAAACTCATCCAGATGTACATGGGCGACCGGCGGGCCAAGACGGACCAGCTCAACGTGGCCTTGGAGATCGCCACCAAAGGTTGGAGCATGCAGGGGCTGCGAGACGAGCTCTACATCCAGCTGTGCCGGCAGACCACCGAGAACTTCCGTTACGAGAGCCTGGCCCGCGGCTGGGAGCTCATGGCCATTTGTTTGGCCTTTTTCCCACCCACTCCCAAATTCCATTCCTACCTAGAAGGATACATTTACCGGCACATGGATCCGGTGAATGACACCAAAGGTAAGTGAGGAACCGTGGCCTGGTGGCTTCTGCGCCCATCTCCAATCCCTGGAAGTGTTCCAGGCCTGGTTGGATGGGGATCGGAGCAACCTGGGAATAGTGGAAGTTGTCCCTGGATGGTCTTTATGGTGCCTTCCAACCCAAACCATTCCATGATTCCATGTCACGACCCGTTGATTTGGTTCCTTTCCCCTTGGCTGAGTGTCCTCATGGAAAGGTGGATGAGGAACTCATCCAAGACCCCTCCCAGAGGTGCACCCGGTGCCGTGGGGGCTTTGCCACCCTTCTCCCTCCCGGAAATCCAACGGGAGATCCAAGAGGAAATGAGCTTTGACACCTTTGCTGCGGGATCAGCGTCACCTCCACTCCTGGGACTTCTCCCATCCCCTCAAGTTCCTTCCAACCCAAACCGTTCCATGATTCCATGGTTTCACCATCATTTACACCTCCAGATGTTTCTTCCGGCTTCTCGAGTAGCTTTGGATCCAAAATTCCCTGATTCCATGGGTTCACCATCACTCGCACCTCCAGATAGTTCTTCTCAAGCAGCTTTGGATCCCAAAAAAACCCCGTGGTGGGAGGGGACCCAGAAGATTCCCATCTCTCGAGGTTTTTGGTCATGACAGGAGGAGACATAAATTTGGGCCATTTAGGAATTTTAGGAGATCCTCTCCCGTCCTGGCATCGGTTGTCCCAAATCCTTCACCGCTGGCGCTGATCCCATAAATTTCGGCTATTTGGGAATTTTCGGAGATCCTCTCCCGTCCTGACATCGGTTGTCCCAAATCCTTCAGCGCTGGTGCTGATCACATAAATTTGGGCCGTTTGGGAATTTTAGGAGATCCTCGCCAGTCCTGGCATTGGTTGTCCCAAATCCTTCACCACTGGTGCTGGTCACATAAATTTGGGCTGTTTGGGAATTTTAGGAGATCCTCTCCCGTCCTGGCATCGGTTGTCCCAAATCCTTCACCGCTGGTGCTGATCACATAAATTTGGGCCGTTTGGGAATTTTAGGAGATCCTCTCCCGGCCTGCCATCGGTTGTCCCAAATCCTTCAGCGCTGGTGCTGATCACATAAATTTGGGCCGTTTGGGAATTTTAGCAGAACCCCTCCCGGCCTGGCATTGGTGGTCCCAAATCCTTCACCACTGGTGCTGATCTGGACGTCCCCATGGGTTGACGCCACCTCTCAGCAGGTCACGGATGCGGTGGGATTGGGAATCCAGGAGGATTTGGGGTTTCGGACCCTTCAACTCCTGGGCGCCACCGGCAGGGCCGTGAGGGGACAGGGGTGGCACAGCCGAGGAACCGAGGAACCGAGGAGATGATCCCAACCCAGGTGGCCCCAAAGGCGGAGACGAGCTCCGGGAACGTCGGGATGGGTCGGGTCGGTCCCACCAGAGGTGTCAAACTCGTTTCCCGCCGGATTCGGCACCGCCGGAGAGGCTCCGCCCCCGAGGCCTCCCGAGTCCCGTCCCCGTTTGGAATTCCTGCGATTTTCGGGAATTTCGTTGTCCTTGTGTTCAGTCATTGATGGGTTTCGTTGTCGATGTTGATTTGTTCCGATTTGCATTTTCGATTCCATCTCATTTGGTTAAATTTGCATTTTAATTGTCATTTTAATTGGGGTTTGTATTTCCATTTTATTTGTTTTTATTTTATTTTCAATTTATTTTCTTTCAATTTATTTTCAATTTATTTTATTTTATTTTATTTTGTTTTATTTTATTTTATTTTATTTTATTTCTTTATTTTTCATTCCGTTCTCTTATTCTATTTTCAATATTTGCTTTTACCTGTATTTTATTTATTTTTATTTTTTTCATTTTCATTCTATTTCCTTTTCATCTTTATTTTCTCTTTATTTCATTTTTCATGCTTCGTTTAATTTTATTCATTCCTCATTTTCATTTCTTGTTATTCATCTTCATGTGTTTTAACTTTGATTTTCATTTGTTATTTATTTTTATTTAAATATTTTTATTTAGATTCTGTTTTATTTAAATATTTTTATTTAATTTCTGTTTTCCTTGGTTTATTTTCACTCGTATTATAATTATTGCTTAATTTTTTTGTTTTATTGATTTTTAATTTCTTATCTCTTTTTTCATTATGATGTTAATTTCTCTTTTATTTTAAAATTTTTTTTTTAATTTTTATTTTACTGTCATTTTACATAAAACTTTCTTTCATTTTCATTTTAATTTCTAATTTATTTCCTTTGCATTACCATGGGTTTTTCTGCTTTCATTTTTATTTTTAATTTTCTTTAATTTTAATTTCCACTTTCATTTTGTTTTATTTTTATTTTCATTTCGATTCTTTCCTTTTCCTTTCAATTTTTCATTGAATTCAATTTCATTTTCATTTTTTATTTTCATTTCCATTTTCATTTCAATTTTTCATTTCAATTTCAAATTTTCACTTAATTTCATTTAATTTAGGTTTCTGATTTTCATTTACGTTTCATTTTATTAAATTTTATTTTCATTTCAATTTTCATTTTAATTTTTCATTTCATTCTCAGTTTTTCATTTAATTTCATTTCAGTTCCATTTTTAATTTTAATTTCATTTTAATTTCATTTTATTTTCATTTCAATTTTAATTTTCACTTTCAATTTCTCACTTCATTTCATTTCATTTTAGTTTTTTTATTTTAATTTCAATTTCATTTCATGAAACTTTTTTTTAATTTCAGTGTTCATTTCAATTTCCATTTCATGAGAAATCTTCATTTCGATTTCAAGTTTTAAATTTTAATTTCAGTTTTAAAATTTTAATTTCGTTTCCATTTTTATTTCCGTTTCAATTTTCATTTATTTTCAAATTTTAATTTTAATTTTAATTTCAATGACATTAAACTGTATTTTAATTTCAGTGTTCATTTCATTTCGATTTTTTATTTTAATTTTGTTTCACTTTTTTACTTTAATTTCAGTTTTCATTTCAATTTCCATTTCATTATCAAACTTAAGTTGGATTTCAAGCTTTAAATTTTAATTTCCATTTTTAAAATTTTAATTTAATTTCCATTTCATTATCAATCTTGATTTTTATTTCAAGCTTTAAATTTTAATTTCAATTCATAAATGTTAATTTAATTTCAATTTCCATTTCATTACAGATCATCATTTTGATTTCAAGTTTTAAATTTTAATTTCAGTTTTTAAATTTTCATTTCATTCCCATTTCCATTTTGTTATCAATCTTGATTTTTGTTTCAAGTTTTAGTTTCACTTTTTAAATTTAAATTTAATTTCACTTTCCATTTCATTACACATCATAATTTTGATTTCAAGTTTTAAATTTTAATTTCCGTTTTTCAATTTTTAATTGCGTTTCACTATTTCATTATAAATCCTCATTCTGATTTCAAATTTTCAATTTCCATTTTTAAATTTCAATTGTATTTCAGTATTTCATTATAAATCTTCGTTTTTATTTCAGATTTTCAATTTCCATCTTTAAATTTTCATTTCACTTCACTATTTCATTATAAATCTTCATTCTGATTTCAAGTTTTCAATTTCAATTTCTAGTTTTCAATTTCAATTTCACTATTTCCTTATAAATCTTCATTTTTATTTCAAACTTTCAATTTCCATCTTTAATTTTTAATTGCATTTCACTATTTCATTATAAATCTTCATTCTGATTTCAATTTTTCAATTTCCATTTTTAATTTTTAATTTCACTTCCTTATTTCATTATAAATCTTCATTTTGATTTCAAATTTTCAATTTCAATTTCTATTTTAAAATTTCAATTTCACTATTTCATTATAAATCTTCATTTTGATTTCAAATTTTCAATTTGCATTTTTAAATTCCAATTTCATGTCACTATTTCATTGTAAATCTTCATTCTGATTTCACATTTTCAATTTCAATTTCCATTTTTAATTTTTAATTGCATTTCATTATAAATCTTAATTTTGATTTCAGATTTTCAAGTTGCATTTTTAATTTTGAAATTCATTTCACTATTTCATTATAAATCTTAATTTTGACTTCTTCATTCTGATTTCAAGTTTTCAATTTCAATTTCCGTTTTAAAATTTCAATTTCACGTCACTATTTCATTATAAATCTTCACTTTGATTTCAAATTTTCAATTTCCATTTTTACATTTTAATTTCATGTCACTATTTCCTTATAAATCTTCATTCTGATTTCAAGTTTTCAATTTCACGTCACCATTTCCTTATAAATCTTAATTTTTATTTCATATTCTCAATGTCCATTTTTAAATTTTCATTGTAAACCTTCATTCTGATTTCACGTTTTCAATTTCCATTTCCATTTTTAAATTCCAATTCCACCTCACTATTTCATTGTAAATCTTCATTTTGATTTCAATTTTTCAATTTCAATTTCCATTTTTAAATTCCAATTCCACCTCACTATTTCATTACAAATCCTCATTCTGATTTCACGTTTTCAATTTCCATTTCTAATTTTTTCATTTCATGTCACTATTTCATGACAAACCCTCGTTTTGACGTCGCGTTTTCCGCTTCGATTTTTGTGTCTTTACATTTCCATGTCTTTTGGCTTCCGGGTCGGTCCCGATCCCGTCGCGATCTCCGTTTTCTCCCTCCCGATGTTTCTCCCGGGCTCTCTCCCCTCTCGTCCCCCCTCGCTCCGCGGGTTCCTTTTCCGGCCTCATTCCCGCTTTTCCGGCCTCATTCCCGCTTTTCCGGCCTCATTCCCGCTTTTCCGGCCTCATTCCCGCTTTTCCCGCGTTCCCGGTGTTTTTCCCCAGTGTCGCGGCACCTCCGCCACCTCCTGGAAAGGACCCATAAGAAGAAGCCCAAATTGCGAAAGAAACCCAAGCCCCAGAGCGAGGAGCAGCAGGGTAGGGACCGGGAGGGACCCCCCAAGCCCGGGAGAGGCCGGAGGGAGAGATTGGGGCTAATTAAGTAGGGGGGTAATTAAGCAGGGGGCTAATTAATCAGGGCTGAGAGAGGGGTGCTGTCATTACTGTAATATGGGGCTAATTAAGCAGGGCTGAGAGAGGGGCGCTGTAATTACGGTAATATGGGGCTAATTAAGCAGGGCTGAGAGAGGGGCGCTGTAATTACGGTAATAATAATCAAAATTTTAGTATTGGTACCAGTGTTAATTATTAATTCATTGATTAATTTATTGATATTAAATAGTAATAGTAATGTTCATTATGCTATTAATTAGCGATAATTGTAATATTCATTAGCTGTGGTAGTAGTATTAATCAGTAATGGTAGTACTGTTGATTAGTAATGATCTTAATATTAATTAGTAATAATGCTAATCTTATTTTGTAATGGTAGTACTAATCATTAATAATGATATTAATATTAATTAGTAATAATGCTAATATTAATTAGCGATATAAATAGTATTAAGTGGTAATGATAGTGCTGTTGATTAGTAATAATATTAATATTAATTAGTAATAATGCTAATATTAATTAGCAATATAAATAGTATTAATTAGTAATGATAGCACTGTTGATTAGTAATAATGTTAACATTAATTAGCAATGGTAGTAATATTCTTTAGTAACGGTAGTGCTAATAATTAGGAATGATATTAATATTAATAAGTAATAATATTAATATTAATTAATAATAATCCTAATATTAATTAGCCATAATGGTAATGCTATTAGTAATAATATCAATATTAATTAGTAATGATAGCACTGTTGATTAGTAATAATATTAATATTAATTAATAATAATCCTAATATTAATTAGCCATAATGGTAATGCTATTAGTAATAATATCAATATTAATTAGTAATGATAGCACTGTTGATTAGTAATAATATTAATATTAATTAATAATAATCCTAATATTAATTAGCCATAATGGTAATGCTATTAGTAATAATATCAATATTAATTAGTAATGATAGCACTGTTGATTAGTAATAATATTAATATTAATTAATAATAATCCTAATATTAATTAGCCATAATGGTAATGCTATTAGTAATAATATCAATATTAATTAGTAATGATAGCACTGTTGATTAGTAATAATATTAATATTAATTAATAATAATCCTAATATTAATTAGCCATAATGGTAATGCTATTAGTAATAATATCAATATTAATTAGTAATGATATTAATATTAATTAATAATAATCCTAATATTAATTAGCCATAATGGTAATGCTATTAGTAATAATATCAATATTAATTAGTAATACTAGTAATATTAAATAGCAATAATACATAATAGCAATAATAATAGTAATCATGATAATATTAATAAGAGTAATAATCGCAATAATTTTGTCATTTCATTCCTTTTTTTATTATCAT